>PVIJ01009549.1:0-24248 GCA_004024925.1 Scalopus aquaticus | reverse complement strand
AGGGGGGGGGGGAAGAAGGGGGAGGACATAAACCCATTATTCTGGAGGGTGGAGAGGGAACAAACACCGCGAATGGGCAGAGATGAAAATGTGTTCTTCGGATTATATTTTCTAGGCTGCTGTGATTTTAGATTTCATTTGTAGAACTTGTTGGAGAAATCTGATTTTCTTGCCTCGGCAAGATTTCAGAAACCAGAAACAAAAATTCTCAGAGACAGACGGGAAGTAAAAATAAAACCAGCACGTGGATATTTTCCCCTCCTTTCGCTCCCCTGAAATAAAACTGTCTTGGATTTCCACCGGGTAAAGAGAGAAAGTTTGAGTTTTCACGGATGTTATGCGGAGGTTAGAAATGGCTTAAAAATGTAGATCTCTCATCAGTTTTCTTCGTGGCTGAAGAGGCTAACCCTTTCCACAAAATGAGTCCATCTGTCGACTGTTAGCTATTTCAAAGTGAGGGGATTTAGCACTCAAAACAAATTGAGCAAGTTTGTTTGCCTGTTTTTACTGCTAACTCAAATGAATTCAAAACACGGAGTCATTCAAGAAAACACATAACATGTTCCAGACAGTCCCCAAATGTAGAGAAAGCACAGCCCCTATATGTGGCCTGCGTCGTTTTAAACACCAGACCTCTAAAAATATGTATATTATTTCACACACGTGCTCCCGGCAAGGCATTTTATTTTCCCAAAATTTCGTGAATTGGTATTTTGATCCAGAAAGAGCAATAGCACTTCTAGCTAGAAGTTTATTCTCTACATTGAGGACCAAAGGGGTGAGTTCTTTAACCTGCGGGCCTGCCTGACTTTTGCTCCTATTTCCCATAATGGTGGGAAAACGGAACCTTGCCAAAGACATACATTAACTGGACGCCCTTGCGACTGAAAGAACTTTGTCCAACATGTCTGGCAGCAGCCTTCTCACCTAGTCTTCCAGACGAATATTTATAGTCCTTCCACCCAAAGGCAGACAGAGCAAAAACACCCAGCTTGCTACCAAAACACACGCCCTTGCTCCCATCAAGAAATCGGAACATCAGGGTCTAGAAGCAGGGCACACTTTTCGAATGAATACGACCCCTCAATCTTGACATGTTCTCAGATTTTTAGGAGCCAATGTGGATTTGAGGTGGCTTCCTCTCCCACCCCCACCACCATCCCGTGCAATTTAATACCATGCTCGCCAGGAACCTTAACCTCGTCATTTTAAAAAATGAGATATCCGTGACCCGGGGTGAACTTGTCGAGTGTAGGTACAGCAGAGGAAATTCTAGACTCTACGGACGCCCGAGCCTCGTCCAGCGCAACCCTTGGTGTACACGGGCGAGCGCGCGGCTGTGCCCACCTGCGCGGACACCGGGGGCAGAGCGCCTGGTCCGCTAGCCCTGACCTGCAGCGCGCAGTCCCGGCCGCTCGAGTTGGGCCAAGCGTCCTGGCCTTCCCGGGCAGACCAGACCAGACTCGCTCGCGCCTGACTGCCGCGCTCCCACTCCCGCCCCCGACCTCCGCTCACCCCACTTTTCTAAAGGTGTCCTCAGTCATCCTCTCTCGCCCCCACCTACCGTCACTCCTGCCTCCAGTCCTTCCCTGTCCCTACCCCCTTCCGCCACCCCTCGTTTCTGCCAGCATTTCCCTCAACTCTGCGAGCCAAGGAGCAAGTCACAGGCAGGCACACTTCGTCCTCACACCCCACTCGCCTCGCCCCAGAGAAATCCAGGCACACTGTCCTTTGTTCCATTTCTTGGACCACTTTCCCTGCCCCTTCCTCCCCGCCCGTCCTGAGGGCGTCGTTGGTCTCCCGCACCACCCGGCCTTCCCCCCACCACCCCCCCTGATTTATTAGAGCCCCGGGTTTGGCGCAGATTCCTTTTTCTTCTCTCCTGCATCCCTTCCTCCCAGGCTGTCCTCCTGTTCCCTGCGGCTGTACGCGCGCCTCTGCTCGGGCGGCTCGGGGCTGAGCGCCCTGCCCGGCCCCCTGTCCTTCTACGCTCTCCCGGGCGCGGGCTCGGGCTTTCCACTCTCCGCCGCCGGCCTGCACCTCCCTCCCCTTCCCTGCTTCTCGGCGCCCCTGCTCGCTCCCCCCTCGCCCGCCCGAGCGCTGTGTGCTCGCTCCACGATCGCCCGCCGCGCAGCGGGGCTCGGCCGCCGGCCCGCCCGCCCGCCACTGTGCAGTGGAGTTTGGTGGAATCTCTGCTGACGTCACGTCACTCCCCACACGCAGTCGGAGCCGAGCGAAGAGAGAGGGATGAGAGCGAGGGAGGGGAGAGAGAGTGCGAGAGCGAGCGAGAAAGCTGGAGAGGAGCAGAAAAGAACTGCCAGGGACGGCTAGAGCCCCGAGGCCACCGCGCGCCCGTGGACTCCCGCGGAAGTTGGCATCCTCGGGGGCCCGGCGGTCCTCTCCGGCCCGGCTTGCGGGCGCTGGCGGGGCAGCTCGCGCCTCGGCGGACGGGAAAGCTCCCGGGGAAGCGGTGGGACGCGGACACAGCAGCTCTCTCCCGGTCGCGGGTAAGTGGAGGCCATCTCTCCCGCAAGGATGTGAGATAATGCGAGTTTGGAAATTTGTTCCACTTTGGAGAATCATCACCGTAGGTGATTTGTGGCTCTCGGGACAGCCTTTCCCCCGGGGTAACGCAGTTGGCAAACAGACCTCGCAAAGCCCGGTCTCTTTCGTCCCTAGTCACAGACGCTAACAATCTATGGGGTGCTGAAGTGGAGTGGGAAGAGAGCATGGCTGGCATTTTAAACGAGGTATCTGCCCTAAAATCTCGGTGCCAACACTGCAGGGACAAATCCTCAGGCCGAGGATTAGCATTCTCGAGATAAAGCACAAAGTTTCAGCTACTGGAAGATTAGCCCCTTCCCCATTGTTACCAACTGGAAAAAAGATTCCATCTTAACTGGCAGTTTGTGACCTCTCAGGCCCAAGAGAATTACCTGGGAGTCAGGCCTGGATGCCAAACTCACACAATCACTTTGGATTATAAATCCTTTAAATTGATCACCAGTCAACTCCAATCTTGCACTTCAGGAGATACATTTTAAATGTGTAAAGAGGACAGAGTGAATTTCCAAGCCTGGAATGAGAGGGGAAATTAGGATTCCAAATGTTCAGTTCAATTTACTCACTTTTCTTCCCATGTAATTTAGAAATGAAACCATCATAAGGTGGTGTGAATTTTGCCCTTTGTGTGAGCATTGTGTCTGACTAAATCAAATAAAAAAAAAACTTTTACTACTATGAATTAAAATCGCATCAGAATCCTTTTTTTGGATATTTTTCTGAAAAAAAAATCAGTCTGATTTAAAAAGATTTCCATGCATTCTCTTTAGGCCGTTAGGATTTAAAGATGCTCTGGATATCATTTTGGAGGAAATTTATCTAAAATTCAGAGATCACTACTTATGTCAAGGAAACAAAGCACTTTAGCAAAATAGATTGAGGATTTTTGTTGACGTGACCAAAGTAAGTCTACAAGGTTTCAATGGTCAAACTTTCCCTAAAAATTAAATGACTACTACATTTATAGGAGGATTCACTTTATCTCAGCAAAACTACACTTAAATTATTCAGGTGCTTTGTTCCTCAAGTTCAGCACGTCTGTCTTCAAGTGTTCCTAAAGCATCAGTATTAATTGCTTTAAAAGAAGATTTAAACATGGCAAAATACAGCACAGTGTTAAGCAGTATTTTGATTTCCTTAAATGATTACCCACTGCAAATTAATTTACTGGCTAATCTCACCAATTTAGTTCATTTAAAACATATGTTCTGGTGCTGTTTATTTTTAAACTTCCCATTAAAGATTTTGTTATGGGGCAACAGAGTGAATGCAAGGAGGGGGTGTGTGTGTGAAAGGATTTGGAATTATTCAAACGATATTTTTTTTCCTGCAATTTGACCCTATGGCAATCATCAGAAATTATTTTTAAGCAAATGATTTTATTTCTTAGGACCTGTCTGCCAGCCTTGGCCCGTGGGACTGGTGGGCTCCATTAGCTGTGCAGTGCTTTTTAGCATGCTCACAATAGAAAACTCTAGCTGGCCAAAACAAGATCGCCTGGCATGTGCGTTTCAACCGAGACAGGAACTTCTGGGGTGAGAACAACTTTCCATCAGGAAAAGTTGCTCATCTTAATTTGTGAGATTAACCATGAAGGTCAGTCCCTCAATCCGGCAACCAAATCTGTCTTGTAAGACTTGTCTCAACAGGGCAAGTTTCAGGATCAGAAGGCGGGAATTGGAGATCTCTTTTGTAAAAATTCCCCAGTTATTTAGACTCAATTCATCTAGTAGGCCTGGTCATTATATGAAAGAGAAAAATGCAGGTCTCAAGGCTCATTTTGACTGCCAAATAAATCCCCAAGTCACAGGACACGTAGGCGTGAGCTAAGGAACACGCCCCGACCTTCTCTTTTCAGTCCTTAGAGTGGAGTTCTTGAAGATTTGTTTTGTATTGCTTTGTTTGGTCTTCAGCACTGAAGCTTGGGGGGGGGGGGAAGGAGTGTGTAATAATTGACTGACTTTTCACTGAGCGATCTCATTTTTAATATATATTACATTCTTTTAAAAAATAAAAACTGTTTGCAGTTACCATCTGCAATGCTCGGGCTACCGGCTAATAATGCAGCCAGTTCAGACGTTAAAAAAAAAAAAGATTATCGAAATGATGATGACATGCAAATTTCCCCTGAAATTATCATAAGTAAACATTTGAAGTCTGGACTAATAAAATCCCATCTGTGTTACTTCATATCGAGTTAGTAGAAAGCTGTGATAATGAATTTTGTAATATCTCACGAACAGACATCTCAATCAGGGACTAATCCTGTGATTTTACTGCAGAATCACTAAATCTGGAGCCGCCAAACTGCTACTTCTGGGCCCCGGGGCCCACAAGGAACCGCCGAGCCCCCGCCCGCGTCCCCGCTGGCGGGTGGGGGTGACTATTTGGCCGTCCCCACCCTTGGATCCCCACCCCACCGCGTGGGGCCTCTCCTCTGGGAAGCGCACCCGGCCAGAGGCTCCCGGGGTCCAGTTAGCTCCCGGAGAGGCCGAGCAGCAGGGAAATGAGACTCAGGCCAGAGCCAGAACCGCGGCTCCCGGCCCCGCCTCTGCCCCTCGCCCAGCGGGCACGCCCGCCCCCCAGCCCCAGCCCCCGGACCCCAGCGAGGTGGGCCCACCCGCCGCCCGCGTACCCTGATTAGCCCGGAGCGAGGCAGGCGCCGAGATCGGAGAGGTCTCCGAGACCTTTTTTCTTTTCTTCTGTCTTTAAAGCAGCCGCGACTCTTCTACCCGCCCTGACGAGCCCCTCACCACCCACCTCTCCCGGTTTGCCTGTGGCGGAGAAGAGGGCGCGCGTTAAACGCTTGGCTCACTGAGTTGTGGTTGGAAATTTGGAAAAGATTTGGTTTGCCTGGGAGGAGAAGGGGGAGCGCTGGGGGAGCCGTACTCTCAGAGCTATTTCTCAGTCCTAGGCGGACAGCAAACCCTGGGGGACGTGTGCCCCGCTCTCCTCCGTCTCTCTCAGCCCACCCGTTTCCCTCCTCTGCGATCTTAAATCGTACTTTAGAGTAAATAAATGGCCGGTTGAGCACCTCCAGGGAAAAGTGTGGCTAAATATGGGAAAGTGGCTCCTGATGGATGAGAGGCCCGAAGCCAGCACGCTCCTGGAGCACCCTAGGCCGAGAGCCTTGGCGTCCAGGTCCCTCTAGAATTACAGAAAATCGAGGGAAATCGCTGACTAGGAAAGAAGCGGTTGATTCTGACATCCTACAAATATTTCTGAGCTCCAGCTAACGAGCAAGCACAGTGCTGAGGGGCGGCCATCGCACCCAACTCCCCAAAGAGAAGAGTCCTGTGCACCCCAGATCTTGTATGTGTTAAGGCGGCCCTGCGTTCAGACCCGGGCGCAGAGCCTGGGAAGACCTGCACGGCCTGGGTCCCAGAACACGGTGGCTTTATCAGCCAAGGGCCGCTGGGGCAATTCGCTGCGATTCTGGAGGCGCCCCCCTCTTGGCAAACATTGCAGTGCTCTGGGCCCGGGACTGGGCGGGGAGGAGGCCGGGCTGTCCGAGGCCGCCCTGAGACCCCGCTCAGAGTAGCGCCGACCCGGAGCGCAGAGCCGAGGGGGTCGCCCCGCAGGTAACCAGCTCCTGTCGCCCGCGGACCCACTTCTCACGCCCTCCGTGTTTTGTGTTTTCCAGGTAACGGGGGATGGAGACCAACTGCCGCAAACTAGTGTCTGCGTGTGTGCAATTAGGTAAGACTCGCTTCTCCCGTCCGGGTCACCCGGCTCGAGAACGTACCCCCTGAGGGCGGCGAAAGGGTGCCGACCCGCCCCCAGGCCGCGGTCAGGGGCGCTGCCACGAGGGCCGACCAGGCCAGGAGAGAGATCGAACTGGGACCGGGGCCGCCTCGCCCCACTGGGGGGATGAGGCTGGGAAGGGCGCCGCTCGCCGATCCCGACGCCCCCGGCCCACTCCTCCCGGCCGACTCCGCCTGCAGTTTGCAGGCGCGAAGGGGGCGCGCAGCCCAGCGCCCCGCTGCCAGAGGGTCGGGCCGTTGCTCTTCCTGGGATTCTGTGCTCCCGGGCCCTCTTCCCCGTTCCGCGGGCTGCCCGCTCCCCACCTCCAGCCCCCACCCGGGTCTCTCCTGCCGAGGCTCTGGCTCTTCTCAGCCCGCACGTGGGGCGCGCGCTGACGGCCTCCCACGGCCTCTTCCCCAAAGACTCTGTAAACCAAAAAGATCGAGTTCACGGATTCTCCCGAGAGCCGGAAGAGGCGGCCGGCAGCGAGCTCTGCCCGCGGCAGCATCCCTGCGCCACCGGTAGGCCGGGCGCGGAGCGTAGGCCGTGCGCTGGGCACCCGCCGCGGGTCCTGGGGGTCCCGGGGATCCCGGGCGAGGCCCCGCAGGCCAGGCCGCCAGGCCTTGAACTTAGACACTTGGCCTCTGGCTGCGTCGGGGAGCGGCCGTCGCAGGGACGTTCTTGCGTCCCCCGAGTACACAGAGCTCCCGAGACCTGACACCTCTCCCTCGCTCTTTCTCGCTCTCTGTGGCCTCGCGTCCCGCGCACCCCCCACCTACCTCGGCGCCTTCGGCGGGCGCGGAAAAGTGGTCCAACAGCGACCTCTGTCGCTCGCCATGTCCCACTGCGGACGGCGCCAGGGCCCACCCCGTCCGGAAGGCTCGCGGCCCGCCCCGCCCAGGCTGGTGGGCGCGGGCTGGACCAGGAGGCGCGCCTGCTTGGCTGCCGTTGGCCACGCTTGCCTGGGCGGGGAGGTGAGGCTGCCGGGCATGGACGCCGCGCGGCGGCCGCGGGTGGAGTGGAGTGTGTGACCCTGTGCGCGCGAATCTACCTGCTGTGCTTCTCACGGGGCCGCGGGGTTTTGGTGGTGTCGTTGCTTGATTGGCTGGTTTCACTCTGGAACAGTCGGGGGACATGGTTGTTACTCAAAGTCTGCAGGCTTGTGGAAAAGTTACAACGTCCCCGACCCCCTGCGCAGGACTTTACTGGATTGAAACGTGCCCTTCAGCCGTGTGTGTGTGTGTGTGTGTGTGTGTGTGTGTGTGTGTGTGTGTGTGTGTAGGGGTGAGGGGACAATCTTTCCGTTGCCATACTTGAAAAACTCATATTTATTGTTGCTCTATTCTCAGGGTCTTTCAGCCTCCTTAATAAATAAGTGCCTAGCCTTAGAAGGTTGTTGACCTTTGATAGTGTGAGACGATAAAGCCTTCCCACCCCCCACCCCACCCCCAAGCCCGGGCCCCTAACCCCCTTTTTCCGGATTAAAGTGTAAGGATACAAATGTAATGCGTGCCGGAGGAGGGCGAATTGGGACCCCCGCCAAGTAAACAAACCGTATTACTAAGAAGAAAACAAAGGCCCTGAGTAAGGTCTTCCCAGTGGCTCTAAGAGAAAAGCCTCATTAGCTAAAATAAAACGTCTAAAGAGGTCTGGAGCAGGCCGGCCTCGGCGCTGCTCGAGATCGCGGGTCCTCCCGCTGGGCCAGTTAAACGCTCACTTGTCCGGGATTAACCCCATGGGGTTAAATGGGGCCATGCAGAGATAACGTCGGGTGATTTCAGTCATTAAGATTGTGTTAAATTCTTCTTCTGTTTGATAATCGGTCGTAAAAATAAATTATTAGACCGAGGTATGTTTGGGATATGGTTAAAAATCAAGAGCAGGGATGACTCTCGGGGAAAATGCTTTGTGCGGGCTCAACCCTGGCTCCCGCCAGGCTAGGGGGCTCCCCAATCTCTCTTCGCACAGGGCGGGCCCGCCGCGGGGCGAACCCTGCCTAGCGTTTCTGGCAGCGCTGGGGGCCCGAGAAGCGCCCGGCGTTCCTCCTACCCCCGCCCCCTCCCAGAGCTTCCTTCCCCGGGTTTGCAGTTGCTGAGCACAGGGAGCTTTCGCTGGAGGGAAGTCCCCCCAGGAGAAGCCCGAGGTGGCGTCGGGGCCTCCTACATGGGCAGAAAGTGATGGGGGACTCTGGAGCCCTGTGCACCCCAGTCGCCGCCCCCTCAGGTGTCCCTGGGCGTTAGCGTTTGGTAATTCCCAAATAAATGACGAGCTAGAAATAAGGAACGATTGTGTCCTTAACCATAACTTTCAGGCCCAGTTATTTTAATGCACGCGAAGGGCTCTTACCCCCACATTGCCAACACCTTTTCTCTACCGTTTCTGTTTTCTGCCTTTTGGACCAAAGAAGAAACTTGCTGCCCAAACATGTTAAATGCCATTCATGAAGAAGAGGCATGTGATAAGAAGAAATGCTAAAAATCTTGATTTTATTGGCTTTTAGGGAGCCGGTTGACCTAAAATGTCACCCCCAAGTGAACAAAGCTGTATAGTACCCGGGCAGGAAGGTTGCCAGGTCCCCTTTACTGAATACAAGTAAGTGTGATTTGTGGACTATGCCAGCTCCTGGCCACAGCCTGCTTTTAGAAGAAAGCTTTTTCTCCTTCACATTTGAGTAGTTTTACTCGCTTTCAAAAAAAGCATGTTTACAATAATACGTGATTTTGAGAAAGGGCCATGATATTCTATTATTGGCACTGCCCTTTCTTCCCCCTTAACCTTGAAGACTGAAGAGGTTTTCCCAGAAGGCAGGGTCAGCCGTTGAGTGGCCTGGCCCCATGTCCCATCCCCTTGGTAGCCATTGGGCTGACCCACCGCCTTGCTCGCACCCCTGCACCCTACCTGTGGGCCATGACTTTGGCTGGACACCTCTGAGGTCGGGGGGTTTTGAAAGGGTGAGAGGAGAAGGGTTGGGCCTGGGAAGTGGAGGGAGAAAGAGTGGCCAGTTAAGCAGTAACCCCCTTCCGGAAGGGCAGAAGCCTCTGAGCCTGTCCCCCAGACATTGATTCCAGGCTTTTTCTAGCTTTGGGTGTCCCCCTTTTGCAGCACTAAAAAAATTCATCTTGACCTTCAGGAAGAGAAGGGACTGATCCTCGCCTATCAGTGACCCTTAAAGTCGTGCCTCCGGATTCAGGGCTAAAATCGGACTGCGCTGTCGTCTTCGGGTCCCGGGTGCTGCCTTAGCGACCAGACCCAGGGCGGGTACCTGCGCTCGCCTCCCCCGGCCACGCCATTGATTGCTCAGCAGCTTTGGCGACGCGGAGGAGCGGACCGCGTTCCACCAGGCGTCGGTGCGCGCACCCTTTTTTCCCTTGAGAGGGGGACGTCAAGGCCGCCGGCGCCCCCCTAGCCCGCCGGGTCTCCCTCTGGGGACTGGGTAACCCCGCCGCCCTGACGGGTTGCCCCAGGCCGCCCATTCATTCCATCAGCACATGTTTGCCGCGCACATCTACGTGGATCCCCAGTGTACCCCGAAAGCAAATAATCCGGTGCCCCTTCGCCATTACGAAGCCACTTGGATGCTAACTAGGGTTGCCGCGGAGCAGCCCAGGCCGTCGCCAGCTAAGCGCAAAATGGTGGCGTGTGGGCCGGCGCTCCCCACCTGAGCGTGACCGGGAAGGAGCGGGCAGCGGGCTCGTACTGCGGCGCGGGGACAAGGGACGGGGCCATGCCCTGGGCCTGAGGTCTGAGGAAGTGGAACGAGAGGCTGGAGCTGGGTCAGCAGAGATTTCCATTTATTTCCCTCCCTCCTCCCCAGCCCCCACTCAGCTTATTTGCAGAAGCTGCCGTGTGTGTGCGTGTGCGCGCGCGCGCGCGTGTTCCCACCGGGGGAAATTGTAGCAGTTGCCCAAAGGCAGTGAGTCCCCGCAGATTCCCGCCCGCAGAGGCTCCCTGCGGGTCGCGTTCCCCGCCACTGCCATCGCGCGCTCAAAGTTTCGCCTGGCTGCCGGGGCTGTTGCTCCGCACCGCCCGCTGTTAATATATGCAGCAGTTGTTCGGGCGACTCCGGGGAAAAGCGAATGTATAACGAAAGCTTATTCGTGAGCAGGAATATACTAATGGAACAATCTGATGTCTTCTTAATCCTATGTAAAAAGCTTTGTCGTCTTCCTAATATTGACTGAATGGGTAATTAATGGCTCTTCATCTAGGCGAATACCCTGTAATCCAAAGATAGGCAAAAGACAACAAGCCCAGGGTAGAAGACAAAAGGCCCAACTGCCGCCACCAACCTCCTCCCTCCCCACCCGGGTCTCCAGAAGGGAAAGTTTCCTGGCAGGAGGAAAGTAGGGGTGCGAGACCATAACCTACCTTTCCTGGGCTAGATGAACCACAGAACCTGCCGTCCTCACCTCCGTCTCTCCCCACCAGTGCTCTCTGGTTCTTTCTTCTGAACTTCTCTAGGGCAGCTGTCCCCATTAGGACCCTGACCAGCGACTTTCCCCCCAGAACCCCCACTTTTCACTGAGGGTGATGATCTAACACAGGAGGTCCTCAGAAGACTGGAGGAAAGGATCGAGCCCCTCTCTGAGGCAAGTGAGTCTTCGAGGACTAAGGGGCGGGAAGAAATTAATAGGAGAGCAAGCACCAAAAATTGTGTTATGTGTTAAAGAGCGATCAGAGTGATTGAGTCAACTTCATTGTGAGGAGCTGAGAGGGAGAGTGCCCGAGATTCTCCCAGCATGTTTTAAACAGGCTGACAGTTTAATTTAAACCTTTAGAAGTAATATATTACTTGGGTTACTACAATGAGGTGGGTTCCTTTTTTTTTTTTTCCTGTCAGCTGACAGCTTTTAAAATATTATTTCGCTAGGGAAATAAAAGCTTCATCTCAGATTATAGGTGGGTATTTTTGGATTTATGTGATTTATGGTCACCATGACAACTAATGCTGAACGTTAGCTACCAGAATGTCTGGGAGAGGGAAGACAGAAAGAAGAGAGAGCAAGAGAAGTAGAAAAGGCAGACAGGCAGAGCTGGAGAGGGAGAAAGAGAGGAAAGAGAAAAGAGTATGTTAATCCAACTGCTGTGTGCTTTTTTACAAAAGTTACTTTACTTAGTCCCTCATCACTTTCCACTCTGGCTATTGATAATTTATCTTATCCCCTCCCTTTTTCTTCTCTCCCCCTCCCTTTCTCTTTCTACCTCTCCCCTGCCTCCAACACACACTTTTCTCTTTTACTTTTCTCTACTAGTTGCATTCTGAGATTAAATGAGCACATACTAAACCTGTAGCATCCCCACGCAAATATGCAAAGGCGTGATGTGGGTTAGTGATCTCAGCTGCAACCCTCCTCCTCCACCCCTTGCTCCTCTCTTCACCAGCCAGTCTGGGTACACTATAGCCACTGGACCCCCCAACTCACTGACCACAAACCTCGTGTGACTCGCAGAGTGTGAGGCAGAGATGTGGAACCCAGCGAATCCTGTAGGCTTCTGATTCAGAAGAGAATCAGTACCTTTGACAAGCCAACACTTCTAAAAGTCTATGTAGGGAACGGAAGAAAAATCGGATCACTGTAAAGTCGTCATTTCTGCGTGCTTCTACTTCATGGCCCTGGGGCTCAGGGGCTTTACAGTTAGATTTGTGTGGGAGAAAAGCGAGGCAGAGGAAGGCGAGAAGGAACAACCACTTCTCGGGCAGGTGCAAAGTCTCCCTGTGAGCTCTGCGACTTGCCACGCACACTGGAGACCCGCACGTGGGCCTGACACGTGGCTCCAAGCTGGGCTCTGGATGATCTGGTCCTTGAGCTATCTGACCGGACAGGACACCCGCCCCAATTCAGCCTGACAGTCAGGGAGCCATCTTCCAGGTGAACTATGAGATCAGACTTTTCCCCAAAAAAATCTGGACGGTGAGCCTGGGTCCCAACCCATACTCCAGATTCTGGCAGGTCCGAGGCAACCCAGACTTTGGCAGTGCGGCCCGTCCATCTCCCCGCGAGGGCCAGACAGGTTTGCAGCGCACATAAAGTGTGTGAAATTGAATAAGACCTTAAGACTGGTAATCGGTGGCAAGTATCAGCTCAAAATGCGCCTGACCCCGAGTCACACATTTCCCTCCTCTGGGGTCTTTCGTTAAAAGAATAAGCAAGAAAACTCAATTGAAATGACCCTTGATGTCTTGGGACTAGAAACCCCAAAACGGCACTGGTCTTCCTCCTGACCCGTGGAGGCCTAGCGGCGCCTCCACTTTCCCTGCACCCACCACGCTGATTTTATTCTGCATTGAAATTTTCTGTGATGGAGGCTGAAGTCCTAAGAATTTCTAGAATCGGCCAAAGAAGAGTGCAGAGGTTACAAGAAAGGCACAGCACACAGGATTTCTTTACTTCCACCTCCTTCATCTATACTGCCTATGTCTGCACACAATTTTTTATAGATTTGGTTTCCAAAATTTCTGGGCACCAACACGATTTTCATGGAAAAGCATTGCTTGGTTCCTCATTACAGACTTCCCTGTCCCATCTAGATTCCATGGTGCTGCAGGACTTCTGCCTTGCGAGCAGTGAGCCCTGGCTTCACTGCTGGGCCTGGGAAAGGTGTCATCCAATCCCAGCGTGGGCAAAAATGATTAGATGATTAGGAAAAAGTTGGAACTGGCTGGGGAAATGCAGTGAAATGTCTCACTGGCTCAGTTGTTTAAAATGCTGGGGGGAGGAGTATTAATGTATATGTGGATAGGTAGATGGATTGATAGATGATAGATAGATAGGTAAGTAGGTAGGTAGGTAGATAGATAGATAATTGTTTTTATTATCACCAGTGTTCTCCAGATACTTGTCTTTATTCTCCACTAGAGTTTGCAATGGATCTACGTAATGTTAAGATTCCTTCTCTTTTTAGGCTTTAGGCCGCCTCAAGATCACTAGCACTGCCTGAGTCTCCCACACTATGCTCTGTGAGTTTCCCCTCATCCTTGGGTGTTTCACCCCAATTTGGAGGCTGGTTCAGGTTTTTTCATACATGCGTATTTGAAAGGGTGGGTGAAGAGCCACTGAGCCGAAATCACAATTCTGTGGATTGAATGAGAAATGGACTTAGGAAACCTCCGCTCTCCCAAGTTCGGAGTTTTGAAAACCACTCGAGGGACAACCCAAAATTGCAGTTTTGGGGTGTGAATCTCAGAGAAACAAGGAAAAGATAAGTATGATCACTCTGGTGGAAAATCGTTCATTCTTTGATATGGTGGAGTTTCTTCTTGAAATGAAGCTTTCAGGGCATAGTGATGTGAAGATAGCATAGCTATTCTGAGGTTTAAAAGAAGAAACTAGAATATGATTAGTAAACATGTTTGGCAGAAAAGGACTAGATTCGTATTGACTTAGTTATAGGTCATCAGCTGGCAGTGCCGTGGGAGGAAATATTTACTTTACACATATACTTTATGATCTGGGGGGAATTAGAAGAAATTCAATAAGAAAACGGCTAGAAACATTTAAAACCCTTCTTTAAAAGACTTAAGCAAATTAGAGTCTTATCAGATTAAAAACCACTACAAATGCAAGAGCATTGTCTTCAATGAAGACTGTGGGGTCTTCGGAGGAGATTCTCCACCAAATCTCAGGGATAAAACGCGTCATTTAAGCACCAGATAATGAGCAGAATGTAAATTAATTTAACCTTCTTTACCAACAGACTGCTGGCGTAATATGTATAATTTAGTGATAAGATTGCAGGACCTAGTATAGCGAGATGTGAGAGCCCGCTCCTGCAGCCCCAGCACAGGGCTATGTGCTCCGCTCTGCCCAGGTGTGTGGCTGCGCAAAAAAGAGTGAACTGAAATAAAAGGTTAAAAGCCGAAATGCTGATTTACCGTTGACTCCGAAGAAAGTTTCCCCTTAAAGGGGATAATACTTATGGGGTAGACTGAAGAACAAATTTCATGTTGGTGGGTTCGACTGCTCTCAGGTGTGTCTGAAGTAAGGAGGGCAGTTAGTTACAGATAGGCGGGGTAGGGGGAGCAGGGCAAAGGAGAGACACCCAGGTCGCCCACATTTTTGTAGTCCTCTCCATCCACTCTGCCCCAGACTGAAGAAGTTTCCCAATCTCGTGAACAAGGACAAGAAGGGAGTTTTCTCAAGATACCCCAGACTGGTGTTGCAAATCATTGACTGTAATGTCAAACAAATACACATTCAGGTACGATAACACTAACTCCACAATAAAGCAATCGCCAATGCAGAAACCCAGAGATTAGTTTGTCCTCTCCAGCTGACCTAACCTGGGAGGACCAAAGGACTTTCAAAAAATTATTTTGTATATGTTTGAATTTCTTTCCTTAATTCCTTTGGAAATAAGCTTTCTTTGGAAATAAGACGGTAAAGAATTGGCTGTCCCTGAAGGTGTTTTTCTTTGCTTCATGTAAATGAATAAGGCTTTGCTTTTCCTAGCTGGGCGGTCTCGGAGGTTTTTTCCCCTTCACCCACACACTACCGCCTCTGCTTGCTTGGACTTTAACGATTCAAGACAGCCTTGAGCTCCCTAGGAAAAGAAAATGATTTCAAAATTATCCTTGAAATTGGCTATTTGGCAACATCTTTAATTGTATGGAAATTCATTAAAGCATATTTTATATATAATTAGCTCAAGGTTGTTGATTCTACAGGCTTTATGGATTTGAATCCGATTGATAATAAAGTAAACAAGAGAGTCGAATTTAAAGCGTGGCACTCTCTCTCGGGTTAGGACAAGCTTAATACGGTGTACAAGGAATTTGAAAGATCTAGGATATGTATCTTAATCAACGTTAAGTAGAATGGATAAGCTTTCAGTATTCTGAAAATGCTGGGTTAGGGTTTCTATTCTATTGTGTGTTTTCTGTCTGGGGACTAATAAGCATTACTGAGAACGTGATCCGAGGCGACTTTTTATTCGAGTATAAATCCAGAGTGAACCACCAAGCAGTTGTTCGTTTAAAGTCAAGGTAATTTGCTTGTGACGGGTCCATTTGCTTCTCCATTTCTAATTTATTAGTCTGCTTTCTCAGAGCTCTGTCTTCTTTGCAATTAAAGTAAAGCTTCTTCAGATTAGCCCAGCATTCGCTTGACAGGCTGTTCGGAGATTTTAAGATCGGAGAGGTGATTTGTTGGTGTTTTGAAAATTTTCTGGCTTTAAGAAGCATGTTTCCCTTCTGCAGGGGCGGGGGGAGAGGCAGTCCTCTCGATGGGATGGAGGGAGAAACAAAAGCGCTGGCCAGTGTGTGTGGGTGTGTGGCTGGGGGTAATCTCGCCGACCCTTGGACCTTCGAGCCCTCTACCTTTCCACTCCTTTCTCCCGAGTCTTTGCTCCTAACTTCAGGTCTCCACCTCCCCGACCGAACTAAAACCCGGATCGTCTAGGGTTGCATAGGAGCAGAATTCCCGGGAGCCGGCAGTGTAGTCTCGGTGGGCACACGGAGGTATTAGCCCGGCCCCGCGCAGCTGATAGGTGCAGGCGGGGCCGTCCCTCCGCCGTGGCTCGGGGCCTCGCGATTGGTGCGGAGCCACGTCACTCCGCCCGCCGAGGGCCCGGGCGGAGGCGGAGGCGGGGAGGGCCGGGGAGGGCCGGGGAGGGCCGGGGAGGGCCGCGGCGGCGTGACGTCTCGGCTCCAGGAAGCCCGCCTCTGGTTTTAAGATGCTAGGCCAACAGGGGAGCGCGGAGCCGCAGAGCTGGTCCGTCGCTCGCCCGGGTGCCGGGAGCTGAGCAGCGGCGAGGCCGGGCTCCAGCTCCACCGCCCGAGGGCGTGTGCGTTTGCGCGCCGCGGAGGCCGCTCCGGGAGGCCCCCGCCGCCGCCGCCGCCACCGCCGCCGCGGGGGATCTAATATCAGCTACCTGTCCCTGTCACTCTTGACACTTCGCTGTCAGGGCTGCCGCTCGGGGGGGCGGGCAGAGCGCGATCGGCGTTAGCTTTCCTTATTGGAGGGGTATCGGGGGAGGGAGGGAGGGAAGAAAGGGGTCTTTGCCCACTCTCGTTTCGGTTTGGAGCTCCGAAGCCAGCTCCCCAAAGACACTCCGAGCCGTGCCTTCCTGCCCACACCCCCATGTCTCCGTGGGGCCGCTGACTTTTGGCCGCCGGACCCTCTCGCCTGAGCCTTCCGAAGGAGACGGGGCGGCTCGGCTCGAGCACTCGAGGGGGTCGCGTTCCCTGGCTCGGCCCTCGGCGGCCACGCACGGGGGACTCCGCGCCTAGAGCGCGCCGCGGAGCGGGCGGCGGCGGCCACGGGGCTCCGGCGGGGCGGCAGCCCGGGACTCGTGGGGCGGCGCGCTGCTTCGCCCATGAACTGCATGAAAGGCCCGCTGCACTTGGAGCACCGAGCAGCAGGGACCAAGCTGTTGGCCGCCTCGTCGTCCTCCTCCTGTCACCATCCCCAGCCGCTGGCCATGGCTTCGGTCCTGGCTCCGGGGCAGACCCGCTCCCTGGACTCGTCCAAGCACAGGCTGGAGGTGCACACCATCTCTGACACCTCCAGCCCCGAGGCCGCAGGTAAGGCGCCGCGCGGCCCGCGCACCCCCTGCCCAGCCGCCCCGCGCCGCCCGGCCTGCTCGCCCCCAAGGAAGCCGGCCCCTCCGCGGCAGTCGTGGTGGGAGTGGGCGTCCGGCGGGCTCCGGCAGAGCTTCCGGAGCAAGGCTGCCGCCGACCCCGCGTCGCTCGCGCTCTCCCTCCACCCGCGCGGCCGGGGTGGCAGGATCCGCGTGGGCCACCCAGCTGCCCTGCTTCTGCCCCGGCCTTCCTGTGTCTCCTGGGTCACGAAAATCCCGCTGTCTTCATTCCAGGACGGTCTGCGGCCGCCCCCAGCCGCCTCCCGAGCCCTGTTCTCCTCTCTGCTTTAAGCCCCGGGGAAGCTCCCCTTACTAGAAAAGTATTTTGAAAGCTACCGAAGAGACGGGTTTTCTTAAGGGCGGAGAGACTTGGGTGCCTAACCAAACCCCAACCTTGCCTTCCGGAGCAGCACAGAAATATGAGCTTTCGGGAAGGGGGGGGGGGTTGTCTGTGAATCGCGCGCTTGTGCGTGTCCCGGGAGATCTGGTGTGTCTGAGCAGTGGCGTATAAATATACTTGAAAGCACAGGCTATAAAAACGAATATGCCGTCGCCGTGAGATAGGCATGTAAATAAAAAACGCGGCGCCGGGGAGAGAAGATGGGGCGCGCGCACCCCGCCGACGCTGCGCGCCCTGCCGCCCCGCGCGCCGGCTCACTCTCTCCTCCCCCGCAGGGCCTCCGCCGCCCGCCCACCCCAGGGCTCGGGTTGCAGGTGGGCATGCTGACCGAAAGCTTTCTGTGTTTCGTTGTTTTTAGAGAAAGAGAAGAGCCAGCAGGGAAAGAATGAGGACGTGGGCGCCGAAGACCCGTCCAAGAAGAAGCGGCAACGGCGGCAGCGGACTCACTTCACCAGCCAGCAGCTGCAGGAACTGGAGGCCACTTTCCAGAGGAACCGCTACCCGGACATGTCCACGCGCGAAGAGATCGCCGTGTGGACCAATCTCACGGAAGCCCGCGTCCGGGTAGGAGGCCGCGCGGAGGGCTAACGGGGAGGGCGTTGTAGAGGTGCCGCCGGTGTAAAGCCACGAGGGAGTGTGCAGGCCCGCGCCACCCAGAAAGGCGCGGGTGGGGACCCTTGGCAAAGCAGAAGGCCCCGCGGCGGCCCCACTTACAAGGTTACAGCTCCCCCTTACGAGGCCCACGGCGGGCCTGGCGCAGGCGCCCGGGACGGCACCGACTCACTGCCCCGCCAACCCGCGCCCTCCCAACTGGGCCGCATGGCAAGCTCCTGCACGGGCCATTATGTTCACGGCTCGCAGTCGCCGGGCGAGCGCTACTAACATTCCTTCCAGGCCGGAGCCGAGAACAGGCTCCAAACTGTGCGCCCTGAACAAGGAAAACCCGCCAGAGACACGCCAGAGACCCCAGGACCTCCCTGGGAAACTTTCGATCCCGGTCTGGCCCAACCTTTACTCAGCTCGCCCTCCTCACACGGTCTTGGCGGTTTCTTGGCCATTCAGGTCTCTCCCACACCCTTCCTCCTGGTTTTGTGGTCTCCGGAAACAAAGTCTGAGCGCACAGCTACCCGACTAGTCAGTCCTCTTAGAAAGAAAAAAAAGAAACCCTTTTCATTTTGGTTTATTTACCTTTTCTCAACAGACTGTACTCACACCCCTCCTACCAGCTGTAACAGTGTTATTAAAGAAAAAGCTTACCTTTGTAGCAAGTCTGTACTATATGAATTGGCCAAAAAATGAATTTAAATAAATTACCCAGTAGCAATATCGGGGTTATGCTGGTCGGTAGAAAACTCCCAAGTCTCTTAGGGTTCTGGAAGCAAAAAAACGCACACAGCAGGATCCAGAGGCTTGGCTGTAGAAAAGCCAAAAAATCTCTGGGTAGAAAAATGGAGCCCCCAGTTAGAGCGCAGGAGCCACAAAGAAGAAAACACTACGTGCTAAACAGCCACGATGAAAAGAATAGAGACTAAAACGTGCTCCCAAAGCAGAGCGAAGGAAGACGTTCTTTCTCCGGGTGGCCTCCCTGGAGAGTGTGAAGATATGCCGGCGGATCCAAGAGCCCGGATGAAGTAGGAAAAGGTTTTAGTTTAGCTGCGCAGCCCTGGCGCCCCGGCCCGCCGAGCGGAGCTGCGAAAGGCCAGCCTTTCTTTAGTCTCCTGCCCATCAGGGGAACGCGCCTCGCAAGTACTTTTCTCGCCCAGGCAAAGTTTACTCGGCCTAGGATAGAAGTGGCAAGTAATTAAAACAAAACCCTAATCTAGGGGTGCTCGGGAATCCCTCAGAGTACTCCCCGCTCCCCGGCTTTTCTGCACTCCCTCCCGGGTTCCCCGCCGCGCCGCGCCGGGCTCGCTCGCTCCCGCGGTCTTCTTCAGGCCGCCCCACCGGCCAAGTGGGAGCGAGGCGTGCTTTTTATAGCAGTCGGATGCAGAGGGGTAGGGGGATAAAAAGGAAATAGAGGATGAAAGGGGAAAGGGGGGGAAAGCGGATTAGGAGGCTGGGCCCAGCCGAGATTTGTAATGTGAAACATCACCAGTGTCAGCTCGGAAATCTCGAGCCAGGCCTCGCTCCAATACACAAAGCCGCCGTCTGGGGCGACGGGCGGGCTCGATGTGGATTGAGAGCGGGGTTGCGGCGGGGCCATCGGACGCGGGTGGGGGCAGGCAGGCCGCCTGCAAGGCCCAGGGACCCCACAGTGCCCAGCCGGGGCAGCGCCGGGGCGCGGAGTGGCCTGCTTGGGTGGAGGGCGGGAAGGAGCCCAGAGAAGGGAGGCGGCGGCCACAGAGAGAACAGTTCTGGATTCCCGGAGATTTACTGTGCCAAGCTCGTGGAGTTTAACGAGCTGTCGGGGAGGTGGTCTTTCGCTTTTTATTTGGTCGTTTTGCTAAGCGAGGAAGGGGGTCTCGGCTCTCGCCAGTGGAGGGCTCACGTTCTGGGGGGTGGGGAGAGGCGGCACTGGAGGTCTGAGAGGAGAGGGAGGAGCTGTGTGTGTGTGTGTGTGTGTGTGTGTGTGTGTGTGTGTGTGGGAGAGAGAGAGAGAGAGAGAGAGAGAGAGAGAGAGAGAGAGAGAGAGAGAGAGAGAGAGAGGAGAGAGAGAGGAGAGAAAGAGGGCAAGGGCCCCCTTTGGTGCCCTCCGAGCCCTGTGTCCTCATTTCTCAGTCTGTGGCTTTGGAATGGACGCAAGTTTGCGAGGTGACTGGGGAAAGGATTGGGCGGAAAGCCCGCGGGCCCGCGTTTATTTTGCAGTAAGTGTTTTTGGACTCTAAACAGGACCGGGGTCATGAAGGAGCTGCCCACAGGCCGCGCCGGGCTGGCCTTGGGCTGGGGTTTGTGGCCCAGTTCAGAGCCCCGGCTCGCAGGCCTGAGCCTACCCTGAGTCCCCCGCTTGGCGACGACGGTGGGCTCCTGCTGCCGGGGCGCTCCGGTGGGGAGATGGCGGGGAGGGGGTGCGTGCCTGTCGGAGTGGGGCGGCTGCTGGTGCCTTCCGCCATCAAGGTTTTTTGCTAACCCGACCTGTGGCGTCTGTTTGCTCCCTTGCCCTCCACCCCCAGGTTTGGTTCAAGAATCGCCGGGCCAAATGGAGAAAGCGAGAGCGCAACCAGCAGGCCGAGCTGTGCAAGAACGGCTTCGGGCCGCAGTTCAACGGGCTCATGCAGCCTTACGACGACATGTACCCCGGCTACTCGTACAACAACTGGGCCGCCAAGGGCCTCACTTCGGCCTCCTTGTCCACCAAGAGCTTCCCCTTCTTCAACTCCATGAACGTCAACCCCCTGTCGTCGCAGAGCATGTTCTCCCCGCCTAACTCCATCTCCTCCATGAGCATGTCGTCCAGCATGGTGCCCTCCGCGGTGACCGGCGTCCCGGGCTCCAGCCTCAACAGCCTGAATAACTTGAACAACCTGAGCAGCCCGTCGCTGAATTCCGCGGTGCCGACGCCCGCCTGTCCTTACGCGCCGCCGACTCCTCCGTACGTTTACAGGGACACGTGTAACTCGAGCCTGGCCAGCCTGAGACTGAAAGCCAAGCAGCACTCCAGCTTCGGCTACGCCAGCGTGCAGAACCCGGCGTCCAACCTGAGTGCTTGCCAGTACGCGGTGGACCGGCCCGTGTGAGCCGCGCCCCCCGCGCCGGGATGCTAGGACCGTGCGGGACGGCCGCCTCTGCCCTTGCATGACTGGGAGTTACGCTAGAAGGTCGTCGTGGGCGCAAAAGAAGGGGAGAGAAAGAGAAGCTAGAGAGAGAAAAGGAAACCACTGAATTACAGAGAGCTCCTTTGATTTCAAAGGAATTTCCTCAATGTCTGACATCTTTCACTACAAGTATTTCCAACAGTTGCGAGGACACACACAAATGTTTGACTGGATATGACATTTTAACATTACTATAAGCTTGTTATTTTTTAAGTTTAGCATCGTTAACATTAAAATGACGGAAAGGATGTATATATATTGAAATGTCAAATTAATTTTATAAAAAGCAGTTGTTAGTAATATCACAACAGTGTTTTTAAAGGTTAGGCTTTAAAATAAAGCATGTTATACAGAAGCGATTAGGATTTTTCGCTTGCGAGCAAAGGAATGTATATACTAAATGCCACACTGTATGTTTCTAACATATTATTATTATAAAAAATGTGTGAATATCAGTTTTAGAATAGTTTCTCTGGTGGATGCAATGATGTTTCTGGAACTGCTATGTACAACTACCCTGTGTATAACATTTCGTACAATATTATTGTTTTACTTTTCAGCAAATATGAAAAAAATGTGTTTTATTTCATGGGAGTAAAGCATACTGCATACAAATCGGTCTGGATTCTTTCTGCCCTTCTTGTCGCCTGGCGAGGGTTTCTCAGCCACCGCCTCCTGAGCAAGCCAGTGTCTTCTGCCTGCCTAGTTAAATACTCAATGCAACAGTACCTATTTAAATTTGGTAGAAATAACTTACAATCAACAGAAACTAAAAAAAAAAAGGGGGGGGGACATTCCCAGGGTGGGGAAGGAGGCTGCAAAGTCTGGTCTTGTCTCCCAGGTTTTTCTTTGGCTTAAACCCAGAGGATTCCATTATTGCTAGCAAGTAATATAAGAGAGAAAGAAATGTAAAGAGTTGGCCAACTTACAGTGACTCTCAAGTTGCGTGGTGGGGGTTGGAAGGGGGCACCTGCACCTCCAGTAAATTGTTCTGGAGAAGTGTGTATGTATACACGTACAGTTTATACACATTCCTCAAGAGGAATACATCTATAATAAGTTTACAAGGAAACACCTCTAGTTCAAAATATTTAGGCCTCTGCGTTTATCTTTCAGGATTAAGTAGAGAGATTCTTCATGTTATATTGCATTACGATTTCCAAATCCTTTCGAGACATTAAAAGAAACAAAGACCATTTCTAATAACTGCAGCCCTTTAGTTTCTCAAAGAGCCCAGGGGTTGAGAGGTTAGAGTGGAGTTTCCTGAGTCTTGTCGAGCAATATGTAGTTGAGGCAAAGGTCACGCTCCCTGTGTTTTGTTTTAAATAATATTGACCCATTAATTCTAAACCTGCTTGTTCCTGAAATTATACAGGATTATAGTTTGCAAACTGCGGGACAATGAAGCAAATCAAGATGAATTACAGCCCTGGCCCTCCCTCCCATCCCTCTGAACGGGGAGTGAGGTCGGTGTGAGTGTTTCAAAGAACTTTAAGTGCCGGATCTTCCTTGTTTGGTGGTTTTCAGAGTTTCTTTTTAATGTGACATTGGATTTCATAACTAATGGTAGCAAATGACTTTGTTGCAAAGAACTCATCACATAGAGCTAGGGAGGTGGGCCAGTGTTGTGGGGTTAAGTTCGGAGATCTTTACTATTCTGGTCACACCCTGGCCCCCCTCAGCCTCCTTGGCCAGGACAAATGTCACCCTAGGAATCCAGGAGGGAAAAGCCCCCGAGGATTTCTGCAGCCAGAAAACCTGTGTTCTTCCACTTAGGTTGTTTTTAGCTGACAGGAAATTTACCTATAAGCTTTTGGAGCCCAGACACCGTGTCTTTGTTCTGCACCGACTGCTGCTGCCACTTAAAGACGTAGCAGATAATGTCCCCGATTTAAGTGCAGCGCTCAATGCACATTAACTGAACTTTCTTAAGCTCTGCCCCCGACCAGCGGCGGGAATCACGCGGTAGTGGGGAGGGGGAGGGCAGATAAAGGCCCTTTGGACGAGGGTCACCTTCGTCCTTGTTGTTCTCTTGAGAGCAGTGGAGAGGAAACCGGTCCCCACGGGCGGACTTTGGCTTCTGGAGCCGCGGGGCCCACCCTTCGGGCCTCCCCGCGAGGCTGCTGGTATGGGGGGGGGGAGGGTGAAGGGAGAGGGGGAGGGGCCGGGAGAGGGATTTGGGGATGGGAAGTGGAAGCGCTAACAAGACTTGTCGGGAGGATTTGCTTCTCCTTCAGGTCCCACAGAATGACTTGGGAGCGCTGGACAGAGGTGCATCTGGGCCTGGAGTGCTTGCTGAAATAGACCTCTAGGCCAGGAAATCAATCAATTCGCAGGAAACAAAAAATAGAAGTCAAGCTTTGGGAAGAGTTGTCACTTCTCCGACTGGAGTGGTGCGGGCTGGGGGCGGAGACTCGGGACTGATGAGAGGCCCTGTCTCCTACCTCCTTCCCCTAGACTTCCAGAAGAATTAGCTCCTCACCCCATCTTCCCGCGCCCATCGCCTTCTCACCGCTGGCCCCTCTGCGCACCTCCTTTCCCCTTGGAGTGAGAAAAGCCTATTAACTGAGCCAGCGGAGCCGGTCCCCTCGCCCCTCCCGTTCCCACGCGGGTCCCCCGTGGTCCAGCCACCTCGACTTCCACCACACCTCGGTTCCACTCAATCGATTTTGCTGCATGTCAACATTTATTACCGGTGAGTGTGAGGCTATTTTTTTCCTTCCCTAGGTCTCTTAATGATTTCTGAGCTAGTTGTATATTAAAGTGCTTAAAGGAACCTTTAAGGTAATCTATACCATGAACACTAACCTCTTCCGCTTGGATCAAAGATGGCGAGCTTGGGGTCTTCCCGGGAGCCCAGGCCTCCGGGCCTCAGCGCTTTGCCCATTTGCCCACCTCGGTGCACCTAGGGCTTGGGGTTCTGGGTCTGGAAACTCAAGCTGTCACCTAGCCGCTCAGGGCCTTTCTCCTCCACGCGCGCTCCCACCGCCACCCCCAACACACACGCCTCACCTGTTCTTCAACTCCTTTCTCTGGCCTGGTCTTTTTTACTGTTGCTAAGGTCCCCAACTCTTCACTCCCCTAACAGCGAATTCAAATTGGTGGAGACCTGGGGAATGGTGTGTATGGCGCACCTTTGCTCTCACTTCCTCCCAGTTCCTAAACCTGGACTTTACTATCTATCCACAACTTGGTTAGAAATTTAATTTTTT
>PVIJ01009548.1:0-66183 GCA_004024925.1 Scalopus aquaticus | reverse complement strand
CCCCCCCCCCCCACCAGTGTCTCTCTCCTATTTGGTGTCCTTATAGTCCGGTTATAAGTGAAACCATTCAATATTTTTCTCTTTCTTTCTGGCTTATTTCACTGAGTATGATCCCCTCTAATCCATCCATGAGATACCACCTCACACCTGTGAGGATGGCACACATTAAAAATACAGGCAACAACAACATCCTGCTGGAAAGGATGTGGAGAAAAAGGAACTCTTCTACACTGCTGATGGAAATGTGAACTGGTCCAACCACTATGGAAAGCTGTATGGCGATTCCTCAAACTGCTAAACATGGAGCTTCCATTCGACCCAGCAATACCACTTTTGGGAATTTACCCAAAGGACACAAAAACACTAATCCAAAAGGATACATGCACCCATATGTTCATTGTGGCACTGTTCACAATAGCAAAGGTATGGAAGCAACCCAGATGCCCCAAAATAGATGATTGGATCAAGAAGATGTGGTGCATATACACAATGGAATACTATTTATCATTCAAAAAAGATAAACACATGGAATTTCCCTTCCTCTTCTTTCCTCCTATCGTCTGCTCCTCTACCTCACTCCTTCTATCCCATCCTTCTTCTTCTTCCACTTTTGTGTTTCCTCCCTCATCCCATTATTTTGGCCCTTATCTTCAAGTCCTTATTGATGTTTCTATCTTGAAAGTGGTAGAACTGAAGAGAAAATTTTTCCACTACCACTTTGTACTTGATAAAAAAAAAAAAAACAAGACCTAACATTTAGGTAAATAATTCTGAACAGTTAGCATTTCGGATGCCTTTCTCCCAATCTGTGCTGCTAGCACTATAACATCTTATTACCTAAGAGTATACTTTATATGGTCCCTGAAGATGACTGGACAATTGATTTAATTCTTTAGATATAGGGGATAAGGAGAAACATTTAGTAGGAGATAGTTTACAAAATACTGTAAATTTCTTTATTTTTCCATTGTTTATGGGATAGAAAAATAATAGATGGATGTGTATTTTTTTATCCAGTCCATATTTATTTAGTGACTTGTGCGATTATTGGCCAAGTGAAAAAAAAATTGGATGGAGACCTGGAAGATCACCTGTGTTGGCCCAGGAAATTAAGGGTGTGTTATCTTCATTTAATTATAAACTGGGAAAAATATTTGATAGTTTTCATTAACAATTGCCACGCTCTTTGAAAGACTAATTGTGTCTTTCTGTGGTTTAAAATCACCCAGAGTCTTCCTGTCTCATTTGAATAGAATCCAGTCTATGTGGCCATATCTGTTAGACTCCAGACTGGGACACTGTGTAAGAAAGGGTCATCACACTGGACAGCAGGCACACCAGACCATTCCAGCAGAGCAGGGTGCACGGTTACCTGCTACCAGGACCTTAACTTTCTCCCTAATCTCTTGTAGTATCACTAATCTGCAGCTCATTTTGCTCCCAATTGGCTGCTATTTCTTTTTTCAATTTTCTTGGCTATCTCAAACCAGGTTTGTCCCGAGGGCCTTTGCACTTGCTGTGCCCTCTGCCAGAAACTCTCCCTGTCTTTACACATGGCTGGCTGTACCATGTCATTCTGGACTTTACGCAAATATAGTTTCCCATGGATAGCTTCTTCTGACTATCCCAATACTGGTCTCCTCCCCGCTACTTTCACTTCTAGCTATCCTTATTCAAAACAACTGTGTTTATTTACTGGTTGTATGTCTATAAAGCTAAGGACCTTGTCCTTAAGTCTACTTCTGTATCTGCAGTGCCTAAGAGTGGTGACTGGCACACAGCAGTTACTCACATTTATTTGTCATATGAATGAATATGTGAGAGTAGAATTGAAAGAGAGCTTTATACAATTCTTCTAATGATGATTATTACGCATGTGCAGTCAAAAACATGCACATTCTACACACACACACACACACACACACACAACATAGCAAAAACAATTCCTGAGGGAGCATCGCTATATCTTCAATACACAGTAAACTTGCAGCAAGGTTCATTCATTTTAATGGCCCAAGGGCACCAACTAATTTCAGAGAGCTGCACATACTACATAGATGAGATTTCATTAATTCACTTGCCTCTTCACCAAGCTGGTAACTATTCACTTTCTGTTCTTGTTTGTCCTTTCCTATGCCTATCCAAAGTCTTATTTTTTCAGATAATATTAAATCTTGGGTGACACATCATTTTATCTATAGACACTTCAGTCTTTACCTATAGCTACTTTATTCATAGGCAGTATTTGTTAACATAATTAGTGTAATTAACAATAATAATTCATTAATATCTAATAAAGGCTATTACTAAAAATCTAATATCTAATATAAAATATTAATTTTCTCCAGTTATCTAAAAATTGTATTTTTATAATTAGTTTCACTCAGATAACAAACAGGAATCAAACATTCTTTTCATTCATAGGTCTCATTTATTTCATTTGCTCCATAACACTCCCCCTCCATTCTGTGAATTAATTTGTTGAGGAAATTGGGTCATTTGTTTTATAATTTCTCACATTCTGGACATGACATATTTCTTCTGTTTTTCATGCAAAAATGCATTGTGACTTTGACAATCCAATATCTTCACAGCAATTTCAACCTGCTTCTTTATCTCTCATATTTCATGTCAATTCATAATTTATGGTTCAGGGTCTCTTCTCTCCTATGGTGCTGGGTTTTTCCCATTCTAGCACATCAAGAACACATGTCCAGATGCTGCACTTACAGGATTTCTCAGGTTGAGCACCAGGTTCAGATTGTCAGTCTCACTCAGTTATTATACCTCCCCCCCACAAAGGGTGATAGTGGTCATTAATGATCATTGTCTAAATCTATCACTTCATTAGAAATTTCAATTGAGACTTTCTTAAGCTTGTATTTCCTTTTATTATGAATAATTTTTTCTTCAACTATTTGGTTGTCTTAAAATTGGGTCTTTACATGAAAGGCAGGACAAATGCTTGAGTCATTTTTCTTATCATTTTCAGAGTAATAAATTGGTATTCTAGTAAAGTCCCAAAATGGCTGTTCAGTTTTAATTTTTCAATATCATCATAGCTTAATTGATTTATAGATACTGTATTTAACATGCTGAATTCACAGCTATCATTTTTCTTTTCCGCTACTTGAGTTCTCTCGCTGCTGACCAATGGCAGTTTCTTCAAGTTTGTTTCTTTGTTCTTTTGACGTCACTTGGTTTTCTTTGATAGTCTCTTTGCCTTCACGCAAAACAATATGCTCAGAATTCAACTTGTACATTTCCTATTCCAGACCTGGAATCAGCACTTTTCCAAGGAGTCTTGTTTCCTTTTAATGGGAAATGTATTTTCTTTAACCACAGTCTGAGCACCAGGAATGTTTATTGTTTCCAGGTGTTCATTGCTTCTAGGTTTTTTAGCAGAACAAGTGAGAAAATATGTATTTCTTAGAAAAATAAACATCATCCATCCCAAACTCATATGGAGGATTTTAACAATGCATATAAAAGATTTTTACTTAAATTCTTTGGCTTTATGCTTACATCTCTATCCCCTTCCTCTGAAAATACATTGGCTCATGAAAATATTAATATAATTCATTACTTGTTTTATATATATATATAAATATATATATAACAGTTTCAAAATAAAGATAACAGTATTTCCAGTAATAACAAACCTATTGAATATAATTTAAAATTTCTTTGTGTGGGGGGATTGGGTTGTCCTTGGAATATACAGTAAAAATTCTATAGTTTGAAACTACTCAAAATGTAACTTCCCAGTGTCATTGCCAACTACTTGATATACAGTTTGTTTCAGTTGTTTCAGGCTTTTATAATCTATAATTTAGGAATCAATTTTGATTTAAAATTGTTTAAGTCTATGAGATATAAACATGAGTTTGAAATCAAAACCATAAAAAAGATAAGTTCAATATTAAAGAAGTCTGGTTTCTGTCTCTGCCCTAAACCCCCATCCTCTCCCTCCTTCATAGACAGCATAATCATTAAGTTTTGCCTATATATTTATTTCCTCCTTTATTGCACACAAAGTAGCATGCAATCCACAGTCCTGTACAACTTGCTTTTTAAAAACATTTTTCAACTAATAATACATCTAGGCTATATCGTCATAGAAATATGGAAAGACATTACTAATTCCTTTAAACCTGCATTTTTCTCCACTATTTGGGCAAATCTAGTTTATTCAATCTGTCCTCTACTAATGGGCATCTGTGTTGTTTCTAGTCTTTTTCTACTACAAATTGTGAATCAGTCATTTTCCAGGCTTTATCTCCCTGGGAATGCTACAGAGTGCCATGTTTTGTCACAGTCCATTTAATACCTTCATCGAATGCACTTGTTGTAGATGTCCTAGGAGGCACACACATAGCATGATGTGATTCCTGCCCTAGAGGAATTCACATCTTAATTGCAGGGGAAGTGTTCAATGCTTTAGCACATATAGCTTCACCACTATTTAGCTGTGTGACATCATGGTGTGTTATCTTGGGCAGGTTAATTAACCACTCTGGATCTGTTTCCTCATCTGTGAAAAGTTGGTTCTAGCTCTCAGGTGTGTCATAGACATTAAATGAAACAATATTTTTTAGTGTACAATGCCTAGTTCATAGTTCATAGTTCATAATGCCACTCAATACACCTCATCTACAAATGGGTATAAATGTTTTGGATAACACACACAGACAGCAAAAGCTAATATCGTTAATATTGTTCAAATAGCATGCTGTAGTAGGGAGAGCAAGGACTTGGCATCAGCCAACGCAGGGTTAAATACTTACTCCACCACTTCCTGTGACCTCCCTTGAGCAATTCAAGTATTGACACTGAACAACACAACTTATCTAGTTTTGGGTTTTGATAATTAGAAGAGATTGCACCAAAGACAACTTCTGATATGGAGTAAGCAATTAATATTGATTTATATTTCTATCTTGCTCAAATACTGAACAATACTAAGACTTAAGTTGGAAAGTGGGATCCAGCCAATGTACAAAAGTGGTCCTCTTAGAGGGTCTACCTAATGCAAGACAGAGGCACCAAGGATTTCCTCATGAAGATTCCCTCTGGTTCTTATGAATCCATTTTCTTGAAAGTGAGCTTACTCAATTAATTGGGGAACCTCTCACTCTCCTCAGAGTTGTTCTCATCTTTTCCTCTCTCCTCATCGCTCCTCAGCCCAAAAATCTAATGTAGATGAAGAAATAAATCACAAGTTTGAAATCTAATAGGCTAAGCTTCAAATCCTAATTGTCCCACTTACTTGCATCTGCACTTGGGAAGGATACTTAGCCCCTGAGCCTCCATTTTCTCATTTAAGATAACCTACTTCTAAACAAGATGAACATTTGGGAAGCTTGTGTCCCAGACAAAAGTATGAGTTGGCACTCGCTACCAGGCTGCACCTCCCCTTATTAAGTTATGTGCCCTTATGCCTTTGTCTTTCCAGGTTTCTAGGAGCCGTTTTCAAGCTTAGACAGTCCTGCACCAGTCTGCCTGCCAGCCCTGCACCCCTGTGTGTGTCATAGTTCTGTAAAGACTAAGGGAGATAAATGTAGAGTGGTTTATACATAGCATATAACTAATGTCTGTTTTCTTAATTCCTTCTAATGCTTCAGTCATGAATTTTTCATTTTACAGAAACTGTAGATGACTTGTAACAAGTTGCATGTGGAATTACTCTGACCAATTGTCTTTGCCTCTTAGCAAAGATATTCAAAGTAATAATTCTGTCTTCAGCAGGGGAATTTAAGGCCCATGCTATTAGCAAAAGAGAATTCCAGAAAAGTGAGTCACCTCTGCATTCTGGTCATATCCTCTGACCATATGGCACAGATCACCATCTATTCTACTTGTTTATAAGGACAATGCTTCTTGTAAAAAGTGATATTGGTGGGTTTCTGAGTGTGGGGTTTTTGGGTTTCTCTGAGAATTAATTCAGCAGACTCGCCCTGTTCAGTATTACACGGTAAGTTTATTATGGAAAAGAGAAATAAAGAAAAAAAAAGAGTCACCTGCATAGACACAGACAGACAGTCTTAAAGGACAAGATCTGCATTTTGCCAGAGCAAAGGTTATCCTTATATAGTGTTGTTTGATGAAATTACTGTGGAATTTATCACTTTGGGGGTAGGTTGGGTTGGTTTTCTGTAATTGATAGTCCTCTCTGTCCCTACCTCTGATTCCTGGAAACTTCCATCACAGGTTTAACACTTTATTAACTTTATTAACCATCCCTCTTCTGATTTTTGATCTTATGAAAAACATCCACTCCAATTTTTTGTACTCTAACTTCCATCAACATCTTCACTTAAATTTGAAAACTACTGTTTCAGCATATCTCAAAACCCCAACTTACATCTTCTATATAAAAATCAGGTTTGTCTATTGTTTGCCAAAATAAAAATTACCAAATCCATTAGCTCCACAAATTCTACGTAATCTAAATAATTTGCATCAACATATTCTATTCTTAATGCCACCATCATTATCATTGACTACGTTGCATAGCATGTCAGCAGCTTCAGCAGACTGAGCATATTCTTGCAGCATGCTCTTAAATAAATAATTTATTGGAAGATACACAGTTTATCACAAATAAACTGATCTCGTGATAAAGGGCATGAAGGAAAGAATTTGTTTCCTTTTCAACTAGATGTGCTTTTCTGTCATTGATTTTAAGTTCTGGGAATCTTAAATTCTCAATTTCATGATCACAGAATGTCAGAAGATCTAACATAACAAGAACCATTGTGTGAAATATATTTTCTTATCATCTAGTCAATTGTGTAATCCATAAAGCCACAAAAAGTTAAGCTGCCTTTGTGCTGGGAGAAACTGTTTCCAACAATGGCAGAACAATTGGGAGGTCAAAGATGCTTTGTTATGGGTAAAGCAGGGGCAAATCAGAAGATTTTCTTTAAGGGAAGGGAGCAAAGGGCACCAGTAGCTGAGCCAGATACTAAGAACTCCAAACCAGAAGAATGACTTGAGGGGCATACTCTGCCATTCTTTCTGGAAATTCTTGGTGGTGCCTAAGAACCTCTTATTTGAGTTTCTTCTGAGTCAGCCCACAAATGCATTCTCATCGCTTTCTATCCCTTATGTAATGTCAAAAAAAAAAGACATTTCTTAGATATTGCATTTTTGAGGCTATTTCTGTCCCAAACAAAGGACAAAGTCACATAAGATTTTACCATTCTTATATATCAGTTCTACTCAATATCACCTCAATTTAAGTTCTTGCATGAATGTGCTAAGGGTTGTGATGATGTCTATGACATAAGACAGATTTCCTGTCCACCAGGCTCTTAATAGCTTCTCATACCATATCAGATATATCTTTCACCTTATCTGTCTCCCACCACCAGACTGTGAGCCAAGACAAAGGCAGAAACAACTTCTGTCCTCAGTTACTTGTGTCTAGTACTAATTATGCACACATGAATATTTATTGATTGGATGAGTGAATTAATTGAAGGAAATCAAGGATGTAGCTTGGTTGGGGAAGAAAATACATTAGGCAGAAAAGGAAAACAAAAATAGAATACAGAAGTGGAACAAGGGTACATGGGGAATCTGTGCAGTCTCAAGTGGCTGAATCCAGAGACTATTTTGGAGAACAGTTGGGAAGAGGATGGCCATAATCAGAGTTGCAATGCTCTTAAAATTTCTTATCTTCATTAAACATCTATGGTCTTCAATTTAACGTCAAGATTCTATTGTCTTAACTTACACTGACAAAGAACTGCCACTGAGTTAGAACGTGCCCTGTATTTTCTTTCCATAGGACACAGCCATGTTTGAAATCATCTCCCTGGAAAATTGTCTTATCAGAAGTTTAAAGTTAGATCAAAGAGAGAATATTTTAATGGAAGGCATCTTCAGGGTGTTCTTTACAAAGGCTTCCCTGAAAAAATAGAGCTGAAAATGTATCAAAGGAATCGTATCACTTCTACTGAGCCTGGAGTCCTGCTTCAACACCGATATTTTTGTTATCTTTTACCACTTCTTCTTGCTATGATATTATAATTAAATGAAACTAGTCTTTCTTCCATGAAAGTTACATTTGCTCCCTTGAAATTAGAAAGGTACTATTGTACCATCATTAGTAAAATCATAGATAACCCCATCTAGGGAACTCACTGCTCTCTGCAGGGAATTTCATGTAACCTCAGTAACAAAGGTTGACATTTTCCTGTACCTTGTTGCCAATTTGTGAGGTGACACCCTGTCTGGAAACTACAGATCATATGTACAGACAACAAGGAGACTTTGTATGAAGGATCAGACATCTCCTCCCCAGCCGTCTGTAGCAAACAGAACAGGAAGTATATCTTTCATGCATCATGTTTATGAAGTGACCATTCACTTTAAAAACAAATTCATAATAGGCATAATGTGGGTCAAAGATGCCTGCTGGCCATCACGGTGCTAATCACAAATAAAATTAGAAGGCAGCTTCATAAACTTGGAAAACTATGGCCTTCAAAGCTAGCATTTCTCACTTAAATATCTCTTTAGTTATCTGACTTTCCTTTCTACAATCTGATTTTTTAGTATTGCAACATTCAGGCATTTTATCCGTAAGGCCAATATCAAAGTGAAATATGTGTGCTAGATTTTATACAACAGAAGTTCAAAAATTTGTGGGGCCAGGGGAGAATGATATGATATTCCATGTGCCGTTAAACACTCATTAATTCTCTGGGAATATGTGAAGTCAACTTAGTTTCATCTCCAGTATCAAAAAACGCAAATGAAATAAAATAAAATAGAATTGCAGCAGAAAAAGTGACTCAGAGGTTAAAAGAGAAAGCACGATGTTATGAATTTTTTGTTTCAGTCGTGTGTGTACGTGCGTGCACGCGTGCGCGCTAGTTTGAAAGGTAAAATGCATTTTTACTGCAGGGTTTCATTGTTTTTGAAGCCAATGCATTGTGGACAGCCTATCACTCTTTATACAAGAGTACAGAATGAGATTATAGCTTAATTCTAGGATATCACTTTTCCCCAGTGGTGCATAAACCAGATTAAGTTGGTATTTGCAAAAACATACTGTGATCCAAGATTACATAGAAAAGATTCATGTGGTATTTTATTCTAGAGTTTGCATAAAAATTGTGACCTGGCTTCCAGCATTAGCCACTATATTTAATATGGTTTCAGTAACCACTTGATTTCTGAGGGAGAGACAAATGGCAGGGAAATCATCTGGAAAATCCTTGTTTTTGCTAGTCAGGTTTACATAGACATAAAAAGATCAGTGACAGAACGTGTACAGGCTAAACCTAATAATTAGGAAAGAAAATCCCACAGAAATTCAGAGGATAAAATAATCGACTCAAGGACCTCCCTGGTGGCACAAGGGGTTAAGTGTCAGCACTATGAAGCTAAGCTATGGGAGCCACTGCAGTAGGAATTTGATCCCCTGCCAGGGAGTTAACCCACATGAAGAAGCAGACCTCTCCTGTCTCGCCTGTTGCTCCCCTCAGCAGTGTACTTCAGTCATTTCGCCTGTTCTATTCCCTGCTCTGTCTCTGGTGAATCCTCTCATCCCCCACCCACACCTCTGGCCTGTCCCCAGCTCTTGTATGCATAAATAAATAAATCTTAAAAAAACAATTGACTCACACAGCACTAGGGGTAAGGAAAAACTTCCAAAAGAGGAGGTGTTGAGCCAGACAGGCAAAAGGAATTTTGCTGGGGGTGAAAGGTGAGCAAAGATAGGGAGATATTCTTTTCATATTTATGTGATGACAAAGAGGAAAAAAGATGTTATAAAATAATCTAAAAGACTATGTTTTATTTGTTATGTGCTTCAATTTAGATATATGGATATGTGTAAACTTATTTGTATCTTTATTAAATAACTTATAAACAATTATATAGAATGTCTTTCACAGAACTCTCACAAAGAAATACAATTGATGCTCATTAATTGTTCAAATTTGTGAGGTCTTATATTGACACTTGCACACTTGGTTATTTCCACACACGTGCTCTGCATGTGATATGACTCAACAATGCAAGTGACAATGACTCCACAAGCTCCTAAATTTTAGAGAGTACAGAATAAAAATAGGGCATTTTGATATTCTTCCAAATAAAGCATAAGAGCAATAATAAACCCCTAAATATTTTAGAGTCCAGCATGGAAAGAAAGTTTTGATCCTACAAAATTTACATCTTCTCCATAGGATATGACCCACAATGTATTAACAAGTGTTGACCAAGAATAGTTATCTACTCTGAATGATTATATTTACAATAGCCCTTAGCACTTCTTGTAGTCAGCCTTCTTACTACTCTAAGTTATAGAAAACTTTTCAAAACACATTGTTGACTTTTCAGAAATTTCCAGAAACAAAAATGGCATAGGTTCTTTTTTTTTTTTTTAAAGATTTATTTTTTATTTATACGTACAAGCTGGGGTACAGGCCAGAGGCGGGTTTTGACGAGAGGGTTCACCAGAGACAGAGCGGGTAGCAGAACAGGCAGATCAGAAACACACTGCTGAGGGGAGCAGCGGGCAAGGCAGGAGAGGTCTGCTGCGCCATGTGGGATTCTCCCTGGCCGGGCGTCGAACTCGCGTCGCCGCGCAGCACTTAACCGCTGCGCCACCAGGGAAGGCCCTGACATAGGTTCATTTTTAAGTTATATTGACCTTGATATGCAACAATGGCTCTTAGTTGCAAAACTTATGACCTGCTGGGGTTTTTTGTTGTTGTTGTTGTTGTTGTTACAATTCTGTTTCCACAGCAGTTTTGGAGCCTGCCTTGAGAATCAGGGAGCAGTTAGTTCTGGTTTTCTTGATACTTTTGCATTATGGCTGACTCAGGAAATTTTATTATGGTCCACACACATTCATAGCAACCTCCTTAAACTGAGATTCATGCCACCATCTATTCAGGAACTTCAGGATTCAGGTGACCTTAAATAGTATCAGGCCTCTGAACATTTGGCAATCATTTACTACATTTGCAACTCAGTTTTCTCATCTACAAAATGGGATTAGATAATTCTATGCTGTGACTTGATTGCTATAAAGATCAAAGTCAAATTTACATGCATGGTTGCCTGGATTCTATTTTTATTCTATTTTTTAGTCTTATTTTCAACTTCTCATTATACTTATATTTTCATTTAAGTTTTTTTCCTCCTGTTCATGGATCCTATTTTCCAACTGGTCATATCTAATGATTTTTGATAGGATGCTGGTCATTGTTATTACTACACTGGTGAGTATATATATTCTCTTGTCCTTGTTAAAGAATATTTTGGTAAATGGTTATGTTTCCAATCAGTTTGCTATCTTTGAGGCGTCTTTCTAAGCTTTATTAGTGGCAGTTTTTAGAAGCTATCAGGCCAGAGCAAATCCTGCTCTACTACTCAGGCATGGCTCTTCAGGTTCTCCCCTGAATGTTCTTTCCCAAGTGATTACTGAGGACTCTTCACCCTGATTGTTTGGAACTCAAATGACATCCTGACTTTTGTGAGCTCTGGGGATTAATCTGTTTACAATTCCAAGATCTCTCTTCGTCTGACATCATGGAATTTTTCTCTCATTTGTACTGTCTCAAAGACTCAAGGTGATTCCAGTACTGATACATGGAGCTGTTCTGTTTTGCCTTGTTTTGTACATAGTTTTGTGCTTTCTGTAACTTTGCAACTTCCAGCCAATCAGACGTCTACAACTTCAGTTTCTGTATTCTCAAATCCCTATGACTACTGGATTTTGTTTGGGTCCCCCTCCCCTCTCCCCACCCACCACATGACTATGTTTCAGAAATTGCCTCTAGGCAGGAAGCTAGAGAGATTACAAGGCTCACATCAGTTTTTTCCTCCTCTAAGGATCACAGTCTTGGGCTGCCTTTGCCTAAAATATAAAAATGATAATTTAGTGTATTTCATCAATTTTCTGTATTTATAGCAGAAGGTTGAGTTGTCTATTATTATTCCATTTGGCCAGAAGTGAAAGCTTCTGAAGATGCTTTGAATTCTTTAAAGTATTATATTTTTTTACATGTCACTTTTTTTCTTTCAGTTAATTCCTTTGTAAACTTTTAGAGCAATATACTCTCAAGGGTATAGATTGCCACTGTGTGTGTGTGTGTGTGTGTGTGTGTGTGTGTGTGTGTAAGACAGAGAGAAATAAGAAAGAAAAAAAGAGAAAGTGGTGCTTAGAATGTATGGAAAACTGTTATTTTTATTACTTTCCTTTAAGTTTCAGGTTTGGGTTTTTTGACTGGTAGACTTTTGTAATAATTATATGCTATTTTTTAGGGATTATAAAAATATGTCAAATTGTCATTCTATGCATTATATCATAACATGAATATTATAGCTAAGCAAAGTCAATTTAAATAAAAATAATAAAGAAATCATAGTTGTCCAAAAAAACCAAATAAAGCAAAATTTGCGGGGTTATCTCACTGACTTGTTGGGAGGCCTCCCTCACATTGCAGAAGGTGACAAAGCACGAGAGTAAAATACTTGAACTTTTGTGTCTGACCTAATACTACAAACATTTCTACTCATTCGAAACCTTATGTCCCAATAATATACATTTTTGCCCTGTTGGGGAGCCTGCTGTATTTGAATTGGCTAATGGAGGAAACATTGTATCTGGAAAGCAGCAATATGGTGCCCCTGGTAACATCCCCTTCAGTCAGGTGCATACTGGTGAGAACCTAATCCTTTTGTATCTTTGTCATCTATACTTTTTCTTTCTCTTAAGAGTTACACATTTCTTTCATTTTTAAGGGGGAAGAAGTGTATCTATGAAGAACTCTTCAAATAGAGCTACTAAAATATTAAAAAAAAAAAGGCCCTCTCTGCCACTGCAGAACAAGTTCAATCCCTGGCCAGGGAGCATCCCACATGGCACAGCAGACCTCTCCTGCCTCACCCACTGCTCCCCTCAGCAGTGTACTTCAGTCAGTCTGCCTGTTCTGCTCCCCACTCTTGTCTCTGGTGAATCCTCTAACCACCCCACACTTCTGGCCTACACCCCAGCTCTTGCATGCATAAATAAATAAATCTTTAAAAAATATATATCTATAAAGGCCTGTAAAATAAATATGAACATTTGTGACGGAAGGAAGTAGAGGATTAAATTATACACGCTATAAATTTTACATTTGCTTGTGCCGCAATTGTGTTCCAAGGTCACAGTTCAGGAAGAAGACACTACCGTAATGAAGCAACTGGATGAGTCAGTTATAAGGGAGGAAAAAAAGTGAGTATAAATTCAGAACCTGTTTTTGCATTATTCTAAGTCCGGGTCTGTATGCCTATCTCTTTCCCAGTCCTTTAAATCAGAACTGTAGAGTGAGTTATTCTGATATTATTTAGCTTTCCCAAAGCTTTCACTACACATGGTGATTTTAGCCATTAACTCTAGGAAGGCATATTTTTTGCAATCTTTTTAGCAATGGTGGAAAAAATCTAGAGACAATACATATATTGTCTCTAGCAACAAAGACCTAAGTTGCCAGAAGTTCTTTTCATCCCTTTCAATGTACATTTTTATCCAGAGTTTGAGATTATAGGTCACTTGAGTGACATTTTTTCACAGAGTAGTTGGGAGAAAACATCTTGTCAAATCATCCTGAGGGGGGAAAAAAGTGAACTTCTGCCAAGTGGTTGTTGATTGTCTCATAAGAAATATTTAGTGCTTAACTTTCTATTTAGGGCTGCCAATTAAATATGCAAATTAAAAATTAAGAAATGAGCTGATGCTTCGAAAAAGGAAAAACACTATGATATATAACTGAAAGTACCAATGCAATCTTATGAGGTGATTTTTGTACTCTCTTATTTCTGAGATAAGTAGAGGCTCCAACAAGTGGAAGAGTCCTGGGAGAAAGCACAAGCTAAAGTTCATCCAAGGAGCAATGGCTTTATTTCTTCATATTATTAGTACTGTTATTGCTATGTTGGAACCCTCCCCTAAACAGGCACCAGCTAGAATTGAAGTTGATGTTGGCCACCAGGGGGCAGTGATGTCTCAGTAATATTACTTGAACAACAGAGGTGGACTTCCTGCTTTCCTCACCTTTTCACCTACAGATTCCTAAGCTTCACTTTTCCATATTTACAGCTACTGCTAGTAGAATCATGAATTCCACTGTAATGTCAGTCACTTCCATCCTTCCCTTCTAAGTGGAAAACCTAACTTCTATTTAATGAAATTTAACTTCTCTTAGGTTTATGTTATTTATAATTTCTAAGGCCTTTCTTCAAAGTTCTCTCTCTCTCTCTCTCTCTCTCTCTCTCTCTTCCTTCCTCCCTTTCTCTCACTCTCTCTATCCCTCTCTCTTCATTCCATTTGCAGCTTTTGTCCTCTCAGTCTCTCTCCTTGATCTACAAACGTGCCCAGAAATATTCTAGCATCCAGCACACTAGACATTCAGAATGATCTTGGTTTATTCTCTAGGCTTTTCCCCCTCATCTCAACCTTCCTCCTGCTCCACAGGGAGACTTTCTCTGAAAAGAACAAGATGTCTATTTACTTTTAGTTCTTTTTTCCTAGATCTGCTAAATCATGTCTTCTGCCTCACAGAAGCAAAAAGAGAAAACAAAGTTACAGAGAATAAATTTCTCGCGATTTTCTCTTCTCTAAACAGACATTTCTGTAAATTTGCCTCTAGGGATATTGAGCTATAAGCAATTCTTCATCCTGTACCTTCATTGTTTCTTGAACTGGAGCTACACGAAGGCCATACAGAAGTGTACTTCTTTTAGAAGATGTTATTTCCAACGTGAACTTCAACTATAAACTGCCTCAGTTAAAACAACTATGCCTTTACATAGAACTGAGCATAAAACCAGAATTAAATCTGTAGGTTAACTTGGAAATTATCTTTTTTTTTAAAAAGATTTACTTTTTATTTATACACACAAGCTGAGGTCAGGCCAGAGGCGTGGGGCGGCAAGAGGGCTCACCAGAGACAGAGCGGGTAGCAGAACAGGCAGACCAGAAATACACTGCTGAGGGGAGCAGCGGGCAAGGCAGGAGAGGTCTGCCGCACCATGTGGGATTCTCCCTGGCCGGGCGTCGAACTCCCGTCGCCGCTGTCGACAGCTCCACAGTGCAGCGCTTAACCGCTGCGCCACCAGGGAGGCCCTAACTTGGAAATTACCTTGACTAAGTACATGAAATCTTTTTAGAAGAAGGATCCTTGTATATGTGTGTATGTTCTCCAGAGACTACAGGTCAGGACGAAGACCTTTGGTAGGGCTTCACCAAAGTTAGAGTCTGACACTGTGGTGGGAGAAAAGAAAGAACCATCAGGTATGGCTCTTTCCCAGTAGAGAAACTGCACGAAACAAAGATTCTGAATATAGAGGAGAGTGTTATGTGCTATATGCAATGGCAGTAACTGCTGGGCAATCTCTTAAATATTTTAAACTTCTTGGATAGAGACTATCACTTGAGTCAAATGCTTATTTACCTAAAAAGTTGTTTATGGAAACATTAACATGTATTTCCCTAGGTTGCATGTACAGTTATGGGAGAAGAATTCAGATCCTTGGAATACAGATTGCTCATCTATACAATATATTTATATTAGATAGTGCTATGGTGAGGAATAAATTACTTATATGCTATCTAGCCTGCATGAGATGGCACAAAGTAGGAGATCAATACTTAGAGTTTTTCTTTCCTAAATAAAAAAAAAAAAGGCAGTAAGACAGATATGAGTTAAAATTCTTCATGCTCCAATTAGTAGCTTTATATTATTAACTTTTAAAGCTTAGTTTTATTCTTTGTTAAATGGAAATATATAATAGCACCTATCTTTTTAGGATATATCAGGCATGTGTGTTATATACCACAAATGTTCAGTGAATTATATGTTAATTTTATTATAGGTATTTTGAAGTAAAATTGACAAAACATGACTAATGACTAGAAGAAAAATTAAGCTAGACACTAGAATTGATTATTAAGCTGGGCATACAAATGATTGATTATTAAATGATCTAAGATACATTATATACTATTTTATTCTTTAGAAGAAATTTATCTCCAGAAAATTTTGAGAATTAAATAGAATAATTTTCCCTTGTTTTACTCAGAGAAAAATTAGTTAAAGATTTAGGTCATAAAGGTAGCTAAGTTTAATCAAATTATTTAACATCCATTCTATAAATCTTCAGTCTAAGAGGCACTAAACTTCAGTAAAGGACTTTTTAACAAAATTCATAATAGCTAAAGCATTTATAACTAAGGTTATTCTTTTCTTAACTAGAAAAAATGTCAAAGTGAGGACCTAAGTTTGTTTTTTTTTAATGCTTTAGCACTTAATAGATATATAGGGATAGTCCCCAAAATGACTGAGCTTTACAGTTAAGGTATTAAATTCAATGACCATAACAGTGTCCAAGTAGGACTGCCAAATATCTAATCTGTGTTGAAACTACAGATTAAATAATTTGGTTGTAAAGATAAATAATTTCCTTACAATAATGTCAAATTAAGCAATAAAAATTAATTTGGAAATAGAAGTGGCCTGGGTATTACCAGGACATCCAGTCTTGAAAAATTCAAAGAAAGTAATTTTCTCATTTAGAAAGAAAACATTCTAATGGTATTGAACTCTAAGCATAATGCATTTGTGCACATCTGCAAACTAAATTTATCTCTTGTGTTTTGTTCATGTTCAGAACTCAATTACAATTCACTTCATTGTTATCATCTCTTCTAGAGAAATCAGAAATAAAATTTGCCCTTAGATGCCCTCATGCTAGCGAATCACTATGGAAATAAAAATCATTTCAGTCAGGATGCCTCAAAATGCAATCCTATGTAACAAACTGAGGAGGTCATATTGAACAGACATATGAAGTTTAAATTACAGGAATGATCGTATACGTCTTTGATATTAGCTTAAGTCTTGGAGAAATCTGTAAATTATTTGTCAATTTCTAAGCTCCTGAGACACACACTTAAGACAATGTATAAAATTTTAAAGAATAAAGAACGTACTTGAACATAACTTATTATTTTTATGAAGAACCTATATTAATTGTGTGTGCATAACTCTAAAAGCATAAATTTATTCTAGTTAAAGACTGCAAAAGTCTCTTTCTATAAAGACTGAAAACTCTAAGTTCAGCACAATGAAAATAGAACAGCAGTAGGAACATAGCTATCTTATTCATAAAAATCTATGAAATATGGATAAGATGTTGCTTATAATAGTAGGCATATTTTTGGCCTCACAAAAAAATCACACAATAAAAGAAATACAATGTTCAGAGATGTTTAAGTGAATAATAGCATGCCATCAGCACAGGCTATCTTTCTCATTATTATCCTTAGCTAACTCATCATTCCTTCTTCCTGAACAAAAGTGTGGGTGCTATATAGTGCCAAATAGAAAATCAGATTGTTCTAAACTTATCCCATTAAGCACTTTATCAAAATGTTAAAAGTTGTATTATAAAATATCAAACAAAAATAACTTTCTAAATCAGGGTTTCTAACAGTAATCAAAGCAAGTTAATGATGCTTCTGTTTCTTTTTAAGAAGGAGAGAGTTATTAGTTTAACTTCAATATTTACTAAGAAGATGAAACAGGGACCAACAGTACTAAAAAGGGGGGAAATAATGGGTAAAGTTGAAAACTATCACAGTGATCATGGCTTGACTTTAGAGCTCACTATCTTCTTGGATTCACCCAAATCCTGGGTTGTTTCTTAAAACTTTCCTTTCTAAAGTTCATTCTCCTAAATTTTCCTTTCATTGATCTCTGTCCTTCATCTCCATTTCCCAGTCATTAAAACCAAGAGCCTGTTGATTACTTTGGGTGTTTGAAATAGAAAAGAAAAGAAAACATCTTGCTGATTTCATTTAAAAATTCATTTAAGCAGAGGCTACTACATGCTGGGAACATAGTTCTGGAAAAAACATAACAAAACACACTATCCTAGAGCTTTCTACTCTGTAACAGAGAAACAAAAACAACTAAAACATTCCATGAAAGGTGGTTATTAAGGGATATTAAGAAAAATAATGCAAGAGAGCTTAAAGTAATAGGAAGAGGAAAAAAACCCTATTTAAAGCTGCACAATTAAGAAAGACCTCTAATAAACTGACATGAGCAAAAAACTGAGGAAACTTAGGGAGCAAATTAGTGTCTATATCTGAAGTAAAGACTTCCAGGTCTGGATATCACAATTGTAAATACATTGAGTCAGGAGCATGGGTTTGTATTCTAGTAAGGTAAGAGGAAGGGGATGTGGTTAATATTGTGACTTACATTTCTTTTAGTCATATTTTATTGGTTTGCAATACTATATAAATTTCAGGAATATAACTTCATACCTTCATACCTTCATGCATGCCTCACTGTACCCCTCACTAGAATTCTAGAACCATTCCCACAATCAAATTGTAATCCTCTACTTTTTCTTTCTACCCCGTCCGCTTCCCCTCCATATTTTTCAGAATGTAAAAGGGGTTTTTTTGTCATGTTTTACCAGCTGGTTTTCTTTGGTTATTTATAGTCTGCGTATGAGGATAACCATCCAGCAATTCTTTCACTTTCTGGATTATTTCATTTAGTATGATCAACTCAAATTCCTTCCATGTTGTGGCGGAAGGCAAAATTTCATCTTTTTAAGAGCTGAGTAGCATTCCATGGAGTATGTTTGTATATGTATATACATATATGTATATACATATACAGGTACATGTGTGTATGTGTGTATACACACACACACATATATATTGTTGTCTCATATATATATTTTGTCTCATATATATATACATATATGTATATATATGAGACAACTTCTTTAACCATTCATTACTCTTACTCTTACTTACTTTTTTAAAGGGAGAATGAGTTGACTCCTGGTGTCCACACAGACTGCAAATGGTGTCGCCAATGAGTCAACTGTGGTTTGGCCTTCACACTCAACATCTGCATCTTTCCTTGAGCAGTTATAGAGTGAGGCTCCACTGGGGCACCTTGCAAGCTTTGAGAGTCCTCATCCTTCCCTGGTTATAGAGGAGGTAATTTGTGTCATTTCATTTGCATTTGAAAATATTTTATGATATTTTCTAACAGTATTATGATTGTTTTATTTATTTGCATTCCAGGACCTAAAACTGATAAAATATAACATTCAGTGATACAGTACATTTTCATCAAAATAAACAGGATCATTTGACCTCTTTTTGGTGGATTTTGAGGAGGGGATCAACAATTAACACAAATGAACTCTTTGTTATGACAAAATAAGCCAAAATATTATTAACAGTAATTCTTTCTTTTGTTGGTCAGTTCCATGAAAGAACCTTTTGTTTCACTGATGACAAAAATCAACAAAAATAAGAGACTCACTTTATTATTTAACTTTCACTCATTAAAAAAATAAACTTTGAGATTTGAAAAAATATGTATGTCTGTGATCTACAAGATAAGAACCAAATTCCTTTACCTCTCATGATTTATTAACTCACTTAAGACATGACCACACCACAATATTGGTTAATTCAAGGTCTCTTTAATAACAACACTAAAGATTTGTTAGTGGTACTAACAAATTGTTAAGCTTAGTAATTGTAAATCAAAATCTTAAATGACTTCCCCTTAGTTTTCTAAAAATGTCTTCCTAGCACTTTCGTCTTCAACTACAAATTGTTATAAGTGAATATAAATTTTGGTTATCACATATTTCCATCAGAACTCCAGATGATTCCATTGTCTTCTGATGTGTATAATTGCCAAGGAGAGATCAATCTTCTACTTTTTATTAACTGCTTTCTATAATGATGTATATACCACAGTATTCTTTGGGAATATCTTTATATTTTTCTTAATTGCAGATCAACCAATTTCTTTCTCATTATTTACTTTTTTATGTCCTTTATGCTATACTCTGCCAGTTACCCTTACAATTTTTAAAATCTGATTTGATATTTTTCAATATCATGGTTACATTTAATCTATCCAATATGCATTTTTGTTTCTTTTCTTATATCTTATCAATGTTTTCATTCTATTAATATAATAATAGTCTTAACTTACTCTTTTAGTAATATTTAGTAGATATACTTCTACTGTATCATTATACATTACATATAATACATACTAATATAAATATGCATCTATTGATAAGGCCAATATTTATTTTATAAATTTATTTCAGAAATTTTTCTCTTTGTACTCTATAAGTTATGTTGTCTGCTCTTCTTATGAGATGTTGCCATAGATATATCTTGTTGTTTGTTTTCAGAATAATGACTGACTCTATAATAAAGAAGTATTTCTTCAAACAGTACCTGTTAATCAATGAGATGTGTGGAATGACCTTGGGTTAATGCTATTTATTTACATTCTGTTCTAAACTCATCAGAAATGCACCAGCCTATCATTGCTGATGTGCATAGCATTTAATATAATTTCCACATTTTTAGAAAGTTGCATCTAGAACAATTCTGTAAGAATGAAGTGTGATCTACTTTCATGTCTATTGCTGGTTCTCCAACATATGAAGTGATTCATCCATTCATCCCCAAACATCTACTATTGGCCAGGCCCTTCTCCAGGCATGGTAAAAGCATCGGTGAGTTGAAGTCCCCGGCTCCCTAGAGCTTAAATTCTCATGGTGAGAAACTGAAAACAAAATTTGGAGGTAATTATCTAGAATGTCAAATGATAATAAATGCTGAAAAAGAAAAATGAGGTTAAATGAGAGGAATATTGTGATTATCAACTTGGGGTCATTAATGAAGTCACTTCCCCCCCCCACCCCCCTGGACACACACACACACCCCTCTGGCCTACACTCCAGCTCTTCTACACAAAAATAAAAGAAAAAATCAAGGTTTCTGTTTTTAAAAAGTTATCTCCTTCCAGAGGGAGAAAAAGAATGTCATTATATAAAAACCTCTATTTCATTACTTTCTTGAATTCTAGAATCTTTCTTAAATTGTCCAGAAAAATAATTTTTGCAGTTTGGTTCCTGATTAGGCAAATTCTCTTGGAATATTTATGACTCACCCTTTCTCTTATTTCATTTTTGCAGGTCATATCAAATTTCCCTGAGAAACCAGTGAGTAAGATGGCTAAAGCACAACAAAAATGCATAGATTCAATAACATTTATAAAGCAAAATAGCAACCAGTTAGAATATTATGAATAATTCACAATAGCAACAAATCATAAAAAATTCTTATGAGTAATTACAACCAGAAATGTGTGGACTTCTGAAACAATCAATCTTTACTGAAGGACTAAATACCCTATGTGAATTATGGAGCTAGAGCCATGGTTTAGGAAGACAAAAGAATACTGTGCACATAGTAATTCTCTCCAAATTTATATTTTATATATCATTTTATTTCAGTTTTGGATTTATTTCTTTGGTGTCTAATATAAATGATCCTAAAATTCATCGGGAAGAAAAAGATGTAAGAACATACAGAAGACTTTGGTAAAAAATTAATGAAAATAAGTTGCTTTATCAAATATTCAGTTGCATTTTTAAAGTTAATAATAAATATATGTATTGCATATTGAAACAGAGAGGTAACTGAAACACATCGTCAGTAGAATTTTTCCTCTGCTTGGTAACAGTCTTCCTAGTCATTATTAGTTAATTTGTTGATTCATCTCCCATCAGCTAGGCACTGTTATGATTTCTTTCAAATATTAATTCTCATGATGATCCCAAATCTTAGTCCTAATCTTGTATTTACCCTTCTATTTTCAATGTAATTATTGAATCCTATAGGATAAAGTATAACAAAGGAAATGAAGGAAGAGCTGACATTAAGGGATTGAACCAAACAGAATAAAAAGTATTGAATGGCATTAGGAAATGGAGGGCATTTTTTTAAACTGAGGATCTGGGGAGCTGCATGCCCCTCCAAATCAGCCTATTAGACAATCACAGGATTTCCGGTGGTTCAGGAAAATGGGGAAAATCAGGGTTCTTCCTCGAAATAAGTTTACTACCATCCACCTAGAACCACCTCCATCGGTGGCAGGTCTTGCTACAGACTAGATATGTCAAGGTGGGCAGGGCGGGTCGCCACATGAGCCACCCACAGTCTAGTGGCAAGAGCAAAAATCATTAAGCAATTTGAAGAACAGCAAGCAGGGACCAGTTTCCAGCCATCTGTTCCAGGTAAGTTTTCTGAATGCGATCATTTTGCAGGAAGAACAATGATACTCCTGGTTGGAAAGTTACAAATTTGCATGGCATATAAATGTTTTCCTGTCTTGTGATTGGTCATAAACTTAATACCACTCGTTAGTCATTAGCATTATGATATCAACATCAGTATTTCCCTGGAGTTGGTGGATTTGATGCCTAGAACAAGGTGTGCCAGAGCAGGATTCAGAGACGGCATGGTGACGTTTGTGAAGGAGGAGGGGTCAGGTTTCCTGTGAATGACTTTTTTTTTTTTTCTCCATTTTCCACTAGTGCTGACAGTCAATATTGCAAGAGAAACTACAGGAGTTATTTAAAGGTGAAGTGATAGACAACAACCAGGAGAGGGCATGCACTCCCCAGCAATGCCAGAAAAATGCACTGAAGAGGCATTCAGATATTTTAGTAAACAGTGATCTCAGGAGGCTTGTGGGATGCTTGAGATTTATAAGACTCTTGTTCATGGCTAATCCTTCTGGAGGGTATTCTTTGAACTATCTCTCATGATGACTGAATTGAATATCATTTTCTGTGTTTTTTTTCTTTTGCACTCCCTTTCATTTCCTCCATACATACATATTCCTTTTATTGTGTTTTAAAGATAACCTAATTTTACACTAAAATATGTTAATAATCCTAGTCTTATAAAATTGAATTAATGATGCTGATATATATCCTATATTTCTAGGACTTGTCTGAATGGAATTAACTAACAAAGGCATTACTGCCTGGGACTAAATTTATAAGGAAATGCTGGAAAAGTACACTAATAAGGTTAACCCATTCCCATCTGCAAATTTGGCCAGTATTCCTAAGTATGTTACCTGACAGTTCAGAGAAGCAGTAAAAAGCAAGTCTCCGTATTAGATATTTCTTCTTTGAGCCCTGATTCACTCCTTTACAGATGCTCAGCCCGTGAAAACCGCTCATTTCTTAGTCATGATAACCTCTCTCTGACCGGCTGTACATAGTCAGGACTTTGTTAATATCAATCCCCCTTCAGTCTTGATGGGGGCATCCTACCTAGAAAGTGACTGTCTATTTGTGTTTGCTTACATCAAGGCCCAGACCTACCCCCTGTCCCAGTCTGATGCTCCTGGTCAGGACCTGCTTTCTGGTAGAAAGCTGAAAGCAGATATGAATAGAGAACAGATACTTGGCAGGAAACTGTCAGGTCCCTCTCCCCAGCTCACCAACCATACCTCAGTTATTACTGGGTGTCTTTCCTATACTCCCGATGTCTGATGTTGAAATATTCCCCTCTCAAAAGCATGACAGTGCGGCCTCCCTGGTGGCACAGGGGTTAAGTCTCAGCACTATCAAGCTATTGCCAGCCACTGCAGCAGGAGTTCTGTCCCCAGTCAGGGAGCTGACCCACATGGTGCAGCAGACCTCTCCTGTCTCGCCTGCCCACTGCTCCCCTCAGCAGTGTACTTCAGTCAATCCACCTGTTCTGCTCCCCACTCTCTCTGGTGAATTCTCTCACCCCCTGCACCTCTGGCCTATACCCCAGTTCTTGTATTAATAAATAAAAATAAATCTTTAAAAAAGCATGACAGTGACACACAAAGACAAGTATACTAATGTTCATGGCAACAAAATTCATAAAAATCAAAATCTTGAAGCAACCCAAACATCCATCAATGGTGGAATGTCTTTTTTAATGTGGTATATCCATCTAGTGGATATTACTGGCATACCTCAATATAAATGAACATCAAAAGCCTTATGCTAAGTGAAAGATATCAGAGATAAAAAGCTTTATATGTTATGATTCCACATATATGAAATATAAATCTATAGACAAGGAAAATTTATAAACAGAAAACAGATCAATGGTTGCTGAGGACTAGGGGTAGGAACAAGGACTGACTTTCAAGGCACACAAAGGAAACTTTTCTGTTCTCAAACTAGATTGGGGTGATGGCTCTTCAACACTATCAATTACTAATACTGTCAAATTGTACCATCGCAGTGAGTAAATTTTATGTTATATAAATAATATCTTAATAAAGTTGCTTAAAAAGGAAAGGCAGTGCTTTCTCAAGGTTCCCTATGGGCGAGGAGTCCCTCCCTGATAACAGAGTTCACTGCATAACCCCAGGTCATGGATAGTTTCAAGATTAAGGAATTGCCTTACGGGTGGGATGCAGGAAGTCAGTTTGTGCTCACCCAGGAATCATTAACCTTGGACAAAACAACTATAAATCTCAATCCACAAACTCTTGCATGCAAGAATTATTACTTCCCTTTTCTCCAAACCCAAATCAAAATCTTTTTTCAACCTTCATCCTGCTTGACAGATGAAACAATTATCTTCATTGCTTATTGGAATGACCGCTTTTTTACTTGCCCTCTTGTATTAGGTTATGGGGCTAAAATAATTGGTGGTGGAGGTGTCTGTGGTCCTTGGTCATCAGTTTGCCTGTTACAGGGCCCCTGACATCATGAACCCTTCAGACCAAGAGCCCTCTGCTCTTTCAGTGCCACCCACAGGCACAAAAGTCTTTGCAAAGATGTCCCGGGGACCTGCTTAGACTGTAGGTTGGGAGTCAGCAGCCTGACGGCAACATCTGGCCTGCAGATTTGCTTTGTTTGGCCTATGTAGTTTTCAAAACATTTAAGCCAAACTTTGTCAGGAGAGTTCACTTAAAAAAAATCAAAATTTCTCCTTTGCTGGAAAAATCAGAATATCTAGCAGTAAGGGACCACCTCTCCACATGGCCACAATCATAGCTGCTGAGAGAGGCCTGCTCTTTCAAAACTCTTCATGACATGGGCCCATCCATCCAAGCTCAACTATTTCCTCACATTAAGGCAGGGTGCCAGCTGACATTTTTACAATATTTGCAAGCCTTTTTGTTTGTTTTCAGACCAAGCCCTTTTCAGCCACTTATTTGACCTGTTTTTGTCATGGCAGGTGCTGGAGATCCCGGGGCAGCTCACACACAGCCACTCCTTTTATCACTTCCTCAGGCCCACCCAGTAGACTGAACATTGTCTCTTCTGCCTCCCTTCCCCTGCTAGTGGTTATCACTTGTGTGTCCATGAAAGTGCCTTCCTCTTCTTTTTAAGCCATTTTATTTTAACTAGACAACTCATTTTAGTCTTTCAGAAAACAAAACTAGGAAATGCCTCTTTCTCAGGCAGCTCATACATCTGTCTTGCGATAATGGAAGTAGATTCAAAAATTCCTATTTGTATAGAGAAAGGAGAAAAGGAAATAATATGGTGAGAGAGAGCATAGGTTAATATCTCAAATATAAGCACACGGGTAAATTTGTTTTCAGGTATCTAAAGGACCTATCTATTGAGTCAGATAACTTATTAGTTATTACAAACACATTCATTTTTATTTGGAGTCAAAACACAACTTGTTGGGCGAACTGTTATTCCCTGTACTTGCAGCAGAAATGTTCTGGGCTGTTACATGTTTAATGCCAGATTCATCAAATTGGAAAGGAGGTTTCAACTCAAATTTTATTAATGATCTAGTGCCCCTTACCACAATAGGCTAAGTCCCTGGATGACCCTTCATCTCTGGAGTATGTGTGTTAGGGAGCAAATCCACCAGGCAGAGCAGATTCTGAAAAGGGCAAGAACCTAGGTGGGGTGGACTAGGTTCAGTGAATGCTCCGATAGAAGAGACCCATGGGAGGCCAGTGAAAGAAACTCCAGTTCTGGGGTAGATAATAAAAAAAGGAAATGTTCTATGGGCAGTAAGCCAAGCACACAGGAGGGGAGCAGCGGACTCTATAGACCACAATTGGAATGAACTTTGAGCATTTACAGATGGAGAGGCTGAGGGCTGTGTAAATAGTCATGAAGACACAAAAACAAAGAAGTTGCATCCCAATGCAGAATGCTGTCAAGAAAGGAACTAGCAGAACTGAGATGGTGCAAAACAGATTTTACGATAGACTGGAGAGAGTGGAAATCCTCCCTTAGCTAATGGTTAGGTTTATTACTGGGCCAGGCAGTGAAAGTTGTTATCTAAAGTTTGTTAAATTATGCTACTAGCTCTTACTCTAGTAATTGACCACAGGGTTCTCCATAAGTCCTAAAGAAAATGAATGTATGAACAAATGAATGAATGAATGAAGGAAGGAAGGAACAAATACCTTCCCCCAGCTACCTGGAGTGAGACTTCTAATTTCCCAGACTATGACAGCTAACATTCTAATTCTAAAGGTAAACACAACCCTGTTTTGAATCCTTTTGTAGCTAATGTCCTTGCAACTCCAGTCAACATTCAGAAGTTCAAGTACTGCCAACACCAGCTCCAGACTGGAATGGGGTGGTATAGTAAATTTCATGTGGTTGATGATAAAAGAGTCAGTGGGAGGCCAGGAGGCAGTGAGGAAAACAGAAAGCTGAGAAGGAGGGCAGCATGAGGTGCCTGGCAGAAATTCCACTAACAAATGACTATAAAATCAATGAAGAAATTACTGGAAGAGATACAGTCAAAACATAGCTCCAATAGAAACATCATGTAACTATCAGAACCACATCAGAGTTGAAATGATTAGAATTTGATCAGTGACTTTTGCTACAACTGATATCACTTGATAAGAAGTTTTAAATATAATTTAGATGTATTTGGTCCAATATGGCAGCCATTATTCTGATGTGACTATTTAAATAAAACTTAAATTCAGTTCTTTGGTTATACTAGCCACATTTCAAGCACTCAATAGACATATATGGTTAGTCCTTACCATATTGGACAACACATACATAGAACATTTCCGACATCTCAAAACAATGGTGTATTTTCCCTCCATAGCAAGTAAATAAACATTTTGTGCTCTGCTTGTAGTTCTGACCAGTGAATATTTTCCTTCACCACCATGGTAATCTGATTTGGTAATCTGAGTCACCATTTTATGCAATCTACTTGTGATTTCTGCACCTGCTTTTGTAAAATTCAAGTGTACTATTCCCACAGTCAATTGGAGATCACCTGTGGACTTTAAGACTCTGGATTTGATACAACTCCATTAGGACACGCAACCCAAGTTCCATAGTCACTTTTTATGCCCATGATCAGCCTTTCAGTCTCTATCAAAATTCTTTGTTTCCAAAGAACTGTTTTTAAGCCCAAACCACTTCTAGAATCTTGGCAGTTGGTCCACAGTGCCTAGCACCTATCAGGGCCTGTCAGCAACTCCACATATTTTTGACATCCCGGAGGCATCATTTATGTATAAGATAGCAGCTGGAGACTACACTGGTCAACACTGAGATCATTACTGACTTAAAAAAGGCCCTAATCTGTAGTATCTTGGTGTGCTGAACATGAATATAACCCTGAAAATTAGCTCTCGTTATGAAGATGTTTCATATAATTCATTCATATATGTTTCACTGAGTAAATTTATCCAGTAGTACTGCAACAACATCCTAAATCAGCCTAGAATGATGTAATATTGCATCGCATTGCATAATACCATCATTCACACATCATCTAGAGTTGATTGCGGCATTTTCTGATGCAATGCAATACTACTGCCAGACGGCTGCTTAAGTAAGCTGATGTTAGCAGTGCACTAGATAAAGCCATGTCGGCAAGTTTGAGCATTGAAAATATCTCAGACGTTGTGCGAGACAGTTGAAGCTACTGTTCCATAGAATTGTTATTATTTTCTCCATTAAGGCACAATACACAACAGTAATGCCTCAAAAGTGCGTTAATAGCGTGGACAATTTCTGCTCTATTTGTGGGGAAGTGACATTTGCCAACCAGAAGAAAAGGATCACTTCTCAAGTGAAGAAGACTTCTCATTTTTCCTTCGGATGCAAGGTTGGTGACCAAGACAAGTCTTGGGCCCCGCATATATGCTGTGCTACATGTACAACACAGCTTTCACAGTGGTGAAATGGCAAAAGACCATCAATGCCATTTGCAGTCCCCATGGTGTGGGGAGAGCCAAGCAACCACATAAAAGACTGTTCCTTCTGCTTGGTTCTTCTTCTTTCCGGCAGACTAACGAAGCAAAAGAAGTCGAGAATAGTCTACCCAAACATTCTATCTGCATTGAGATGACCGGTTCAACAATTTGCTGCAGGGTGATGCGAAACAAGCATGGAATGCTTTTCGTTTAGTGTCTACAAACTTTCTTGGGAATGTTAGGGCAGAAAACTACAAGGAGCTAGTAGAAGACATGCTGATACAGTATCAGAAACTTGGCTGCAGTATGTCTCTAAAGATCCACTTCCTTCATTCCCATCTGGATTTCTTCCCTGAAAACTGTGGTATGGTTAGTGATGACCATGGCAAATGTTTTCATCAAGATATCGCATCAATGGAACAAAGATACCAGGGAAAATGGTCCACTACAATGCTGGGTGACTATTGCTGGACACTCCCCAGAGATGCTCCTGAACAGCTGTACAAGAGACAAGTGAAGAAATCTATGAAGTAGTTTTTGACTTGATTTTTTTACAGGTATTAACCATAGGTGTATTACTATTGGCATGCATTTTGTGATGTAAACATCCATTTATTGCAGATTAAAAATAAACTAGAGCCAAAATTAGAATTTGACTGTCATATTCATGTTGAGCACATACAAATTGATAGGAAATGACTAATTTTATTTCAGTGATATGACTTTCATAAAAATTTGTTGACCAGTGTTATTGGTAGCCATAGAGATTATCAGGGACTAAGAGTGAAAAAATATCAGAGGGAGTATCTGGAAATGCTTTCATGAAAACTGGTACTTGCCCCTAGAAAGTTTTCACAATTTTATAATGAAATATAAATGTTTGCAGCATATAGATCTTTCAAGAAATCAGGTGGCAAATGGGAAGGAAGGAGAAGCAAATATGACTTGGAAATACAGTTTAAAGTTCAAAAGAATAGATTTTAAATTTCTTTGTTATTAAGCCAGAAAAATGTGAAGGCATTTATAAATTAGAAAATAAACCAGCAGAAAAGTAAAGACTGGAGAAAAGAAATGACTGTGGTAGCAATAGCCCAATAAATACAGAGTGAAGTGAAAATGTAGTTCTCTTTCTCTCTCCACATGCATTTATGCAGTAGATTATGCTCAGAAATCAGAATTTCAAGAATTCACAAAGTTAAAGATGAATCATTTCCAAAACTATCATTCCCAAAGTGTATCTTTATATGAGATTGCTCTAATAGGAGAGAGGAAATAAAGGACTTGTGGATATTGAAAAACTGCAGGGAAAAAAAATATATTGTTGTAGCAACTTGACCCATTTTAAGGGTTTTTCTTAAAAAGGAAATGAGATATGGTTTGGGAATTAATATATTTCACTATGGAGGGCATTCTGAGTTAATATTATCAGCAGTCTTATGTTTTTTTATATATATAATTCCAGAAGAGCTACTTAAATTTCTCTGTATAGCTATAATTTTAACCTTCATATTTAAGAGAAAAATTTCTCCACTTCAAAATTTAGAACATTTCACGAGTTAGAACTTGGGATATTCTTTAGGAAAAAATATTAGGAACTGAACAAAAGTATTTTAAAATTAAATCACTTTTACTTCAAACACATATATTTTGGAAATCTTAAAATATAATTGTGAAAACAAGTATTATAATCAAATAACATCATAGAACTTCGACAGAAAAACATGCTAAAAACTAAATGGGGCTTTTAGCTGTCTTGCCAGAGACTGCTCAATTTCACAATAAAGCATAGTTACCCAGTTGTTTTAGATTATTGCTTATAGTTTAATATAATTTTTATTTGCTACCTCTCAAAAAGCATGTCTAGGGGCCTCCCTGGTGGCGCAGCGGTTAAGCGCTGCGCTGTGGAGCTGTCGGCAGCGGTGACGCGAGTTCGATGCCCGGCCGGGGAGAATCCCACATGGTGCGGCAGACCTCTCCTGCCTTGCCCGCTGCTCCCCTCAGCAGTGTATTTCTGATCTGCCTGTTCTGCTACCCGCTCTGTCTCTGGTGAACCCTCTCGCCGCCCCACACCTCTGGCCTGTACCCCAGCTTGTATGTATAAATAAAAAATAAATCTTTAAAAAAAAAAAAAAAAAAAAGCATGTCTATGATTCCATAACTTACATATTTATTTTAACAATATAAAAATAAAATGATCAGACTGAAAATATTAGGATTTGTCTTCTTTTATATCACTCAAACATTGCCAATGAGAAAATATGATTATTAATAATTTTATGATTATAGCAACATCAATTATCATGCTATTTCCTAAAACATCTTTGTTTATAAATGGTCTTATACAGTTTTGGTTTTTGTTTATTCTACATATTTTTATAGAAGGTGGATTCACTTCTTACACATACACATATTTTAATGATTTTGTGAGTTATTTGCATAAATAAATGTTGTTTGCACAATTTTATAAATAACTTTTAAATTATAATATTAGCTAGTTCCTTCACTGTATCCCAGATAAATGGAATGATTTTTTAAAGCATTTAGCACTCTACTTAGAAATTACAGATCCAGTACTAAATATGACATTAATGACTTAAGAGAGCAACAAACTATAACACATCTAGCATCTTGCTCATTCAATCAAATATAATTCAGTGACTGCAGAATTTTATAGCTGTGTGGAAAAGGGAAATGAATGTGAATTTCTAGATTTTATTATTTAATATGTAAATAGGGAGTCTGAGATGTAATTATATCCATAATAAGTCTCATGTCACTCTGTACCAAAGTTCCAGAACTGAAATTAATGTCAACAGCTGCTATTAGTTCAACCTACTACACTCAGATGAACTGGCTGTATTTGTCTGCATTAAAACATAACCATAGTTACAACTTCCAAAATGGTGTTACAAGGACCCCCTTTCCAGCAAAATAGCCACAATAATTAACATTATTCAAAAAGCAATTACTTGAAGATTCTGGAAATTGTCCATAAAGAAATAAAGAAAATGACAAAATGTTTATTCAAGAACTGTACTAATTTTTTTCAAGATCAGCCAGAGTCTACCATGATTAGAATGGAAATTAAGATTAGAATGGAATTTAATGAAGTAGAGGGCAGGAAAACAATAAAGAAAAGTAAAACAAAATGGTGAAATGATCAAAAAACTGGCAAACTTTTGTTAGATAACTGGGGAAATAGAGAAAAGGTTTGAATGATGGAGGAAATAAGCTCACAAATACAAGATCAGCCACGTTTTTCTACCCCTTCAGATCACCAACATGAAACTCTTCTCCTGACAGGTGAAGTCAAGGACCCAGGGGTCCTGACTGTGGTATCTTCCCAGGTGCAGCAGTCACCAGAAGTATTTATCCTTCTGTTTACGTGTAAGAATAGAAAGATCAGTTGAGGAATTGGGATTGTCTTTTTAGGGTGGAAACACTATACCCAACATGACAGGTCAAGAACAATGCAGTCCAGTCATTCTTGCTTCTACTAGTTCATAGAGTGGAGGTTCCATTCCAGTGGGAGTCAAGACAAGAAAACTGGAACCTAGCAACCTCATTCCATATTCCACTTGTACTGCAAGGTTGTACTCCAAGAAAAACTGGCCACTGTGCCTCCACCTTTAATTCCCTGAGAATGGCACACAATACCCAAATTTACCATACACAGCTGAAGGAGGGCTGAGAGGGAAATTTGCAATTCTTTTTTAAAATAATTGAAATCTAAATTTTTAAATCAGTAATCTAATGGTTTGTTGAGAGAAAAAGAACACATGAAATCTAAAGCAAGAAGAAAGAGAACTATAAAGACTAGAATGGAAATTAATGAAGTAGAGGGCAGGAAAACAATAAAGAAAATAAGTAAAACAAAATGGTGAAATGATCAAAAAACAGGCAAACCTTTGTTAGATAGCTGGGGAAATAGAGAAAAGGTTTGAATGATGGAGGAAATAACCTCACAAATATAAGAATCTAAGAGGAATAATTTAAATGAATGTATATAGACAAATTAGACACCTTAGACTGATACAGGGCAGCAAAGGGGAATTAAAATCAGCCACACTGCCCCAATTGTTTACCGGTGGCGGTCTGAGTTCACCCGCGCATGCACACAATTGCAAGACTACTTAGGTTCAAAGAACAACAATAATGGGATTTATTTAACAAACCAGGGAAAATAAAGAGTTACTGAGGCCACAAATGGCCGTTTACCTTACCTGAAGCAGTGTCCAGGGTTTTAAATCCTAAACACAAATGGTCCCAAGATGGTGTCTTCCCACCACTGAGGCCCGGAACATGGTGCAGCCAGTCTACAGGCCGAAGACAGCAGGAGACACTCACTGGAGCTGCCAAGATGTGTCAGTGAAGCCCCAGACAAGTGACACTCAAAACAGCAGCTGCCAGGGCAAAACAACCTGACAAACGGAGGCGCCCGCCCCGTCTTCACCTTCCCTGCCCAGCGGTAACATCAGCAAAACTGGGAAGTTTCAGTCGCTTGGCTATTTGCAAAGCGTTGAACTTTTCCTCTCTGAGTTTGGCTGCTGGAAGCCTCTCCACATTCTTCAGAGGCCCACAATAGCCTTCTGAAAGATCAGCATGGTGGGGGCAGAAATCGCTGACTCCAGAATCACTGAAGAACCGATAACGCTGAAATCCCAACCGCTAAATGCTGGGGGCTGCTTTGCTGTTTCTTATATTTCTTATCAGAGTCTCCACCCCCACCTATACTTTGTTCGCATTTCCCATGGGGCTATCCATCCTCACCAGAACCCACCTCCAGGGGGCACCACCAATAACAGTCTTTGACTTCAGTCACTGGTTACAAGATGAAAAGGATAAATTCCTAGAAAGAATAAACCATTGAAACTAACAAAAGAAGCAATAAATATAAAGAGATATATAACAAGCATATAGATAGATGATAGATAAAAAGGAAAAGTAGGTACGTTGTAGAAAAAAATAAAACTGTTTCAACAAGAAAAAATAATGATTTTTAAAAATAGAATCATGCTTGAGGCACAGTGGTACATTTTGCATTGGCTCTCAGATCCAGTAAAGTCATAAACTTATTTTCTCCAGTTCTTTGTTTTACTTTGCCTTTCTTCATATACATCAAGAAAGCACAATGATAAAACAAAAGAAATCAAAAACAGTTGCTTTAACTAAACTTTAATTGGGAATATTTGTATATATCTTGTGAAAAAAATAGAAGAGCTCTATGTTAGAACCGGCCTAAAAAGAAAACCTAGGCACAGAAGCTACAACTCAAAAAATTACCCACATGAATACTGTTTAATGATTCTGTAAGATTTATAACAAATATATATATATATCAGATTTTTAAAAATCAATAATAACACATCAGTTTCTCAAAAAAAAAGTGTAGTGTATTTCTGCAGCTGTAGGAGACAGGTCTTAGGTAATTAGGTTTTACCTTGCAATATATTGTCTCCAAATGGTAAATTAACTCTGATTTTGAAATTAATCTTTTAATTAATTACTCACCTTGTAGCATTAAGAGTGTAAGCTGTAAGTAGATTTCAAACTTAAACTATCCTTTAAATTCTTTTACCAGGATTTAGTAATATTCCCTAAAGTACTATTCATTTTTTAATTTATTCATTTCTATTACTTAACATACTGTTGGGAATACTTTATCTTGGGCCATGTCTAGACACACAGATGGTTTTGATAAGTTCGTTTGAAAAAGAAACTGAGTTCAGGGATATGGTTAATTTTTTTAACTGAACATATTTCTTCCAAAGAATTCCACGAAATCATCTTGGCTGAAATACCCACCTTTCAACTGGTTATTTTGGCATCAGGTAGTTCAGAAACTTCACGTATTATTAGGGGAGTTTAACATTTAGCACAGAGATACTTCACCAGAGACTTTTTTTTTTTTTTTTAGTGGTGGCAGGAAGGGTAAGGGGTGGTGAAAAGCAGGCTTACTTTTCATGACTATCAGATTCCATATTGCAAAATAAATATGTCCTCCATTTTCTAAAGTAAAATCATATCAAACATCTAAGCAGCATTTTATTCCAAAGGGTAATGTATGTCACTGAGGGGTCCACCTAAGAATTGCTCTTTGAACTATGCACTGAACACTATCTTTAACCCAAGACACATGATAGACATCATGCCCAGAAGTGCAGATTTCTTGTGCTGCAGAAAGGAATGTTTTATTTGTTGCAGCCAAAAGATAAAAACAAGAATATGACAAGACTCACTGAGTACCTCTTGCAAGATACAGAAATGATTATCTCTTGTTGACTCAGACATATGGCTGGATTCTGAATTGAGAAAGGATGTGCATTATTCGCTCATGGGGTTCTAGGACTCAAAGTTCTGTTCTTTTTTCGTTAATTTATTCAACAAATATGAAAATAAATATTTATTGAGCACCTTCCATTTGACAGTTCTAAAGCAGGTGAACACTAAATGGAAACCTTAGAAAATGCTCAGAGTAATTCTATGAGGGAGGGAACAGAGGTCCATGAAATTGTGTACTTTATCCTAAGTCTCACTCTCTGCCTAATGTGAGAGACAGAATGGAAATAGTTCCCTCACACTACAAGGATATCTGTTTTCTATTTTGCCAATTTATTTTTAAGACATTCTTGTACTTACATTTCAACATATTTTACATATTAAAAATTAAAATAACTCGGCATCCAACAAACAGCTTTAAAAGATGTTAAGACTAGGCCACATTTGTTTCGGATTTTTTAAAAAGAAATTAAGTATTATAAAACCAGCTATAACTCTAACTTCATTTTTTTTCTCTTCACAATCATAGAAGTAGCCTCTGCCCTAAAAACACTTTATATTATTTCCTTGTATGTTATGGTAACTAGTGCCTATTTATTTATACAGAGTAATACTGTTCCATGGGTTTGAATCTACCAAGATGGTGTCATTTTCTATGAATTTCAAACTTCCTTTTTCATTTGATATTATATTGATCTGACTCCATGTTTACATATAAATATTTGCTTCTTCTTTAAACAATAAATTATATGAAGACTTAAAATTTTCCCAATGCCTAAAGTTTTGTTATTGACTTCAAATTTTATTGCTATTTCTTGATATTTATTTCTAATTTTGAAAGTGTCTCAAAACATTAAAAAATGATTCTGCATTCAACCCAGTAATTCCACTCCAAAAATTTCAAAAACACTAATTTGAAGGAAACTTGCACGCCCATGTTTATTGCAGTGCTACATACTGTAGCTAAACTACAGAAACAATCTAAGTGCCCCCAAGCAGATGAATGGATCAAGAAGGTGTGGTATATATACACAATGAAATATTACTCAGTGATGAGAAAGATAAATTCATGCCATTTGTGACAACATGGATTGAATTTAAAAGGATAATACTAAATTAAATAAGTCAGAAGAAAGACAAATATGAGATGGTGTCTCTAATATGTGGTATATAAAGTACCTAAATTAATAGTCAGATAAAGACAAACTTAAAAATTAACACTTGATAGCAGATTACAAAACTAAAGCACCAATGTGGTGGGGGGGGATGTACAGGAGTAAAGGGGGAGAACTAAAAGGGAAGGAAGCACAATAGTCTATGGTAGTGGAATGTGGGTGTGTTGTTGATGGGTACACTTTGGTGTTAATTTGCTGCTTAAATAGTGGCAAAGGTGCTAAATTCTTGATCCAAAATAAGACCAATGGATTAAGGATTTTAGAAGTCCCACAAATCACTGAAACATAGTATACTTGATTTTCTCCCCCAATATATTACAAGATAAAAACAACTAAATGAAACTTACATGTATAGGTACTAAAACTTTTTTTCCTTGATTTTCTGTATGTGTTTTTTTAAGCTGCACCTTTCTTTCTCTCTCTCTCTCTCTTTTTCCTCACCCCTTTATCTCATTCTTCCCCACCCCCTTATTTCTTTATCTGTTGGTTTATTTCTTTAGTGGCTCTCTTAGTTCCAAGCACATGGCAACTGGAAAGCCCTCTCCTAACCCAGAGACATATACTGCAAGAGGACAATCCGAGTTTATAATTCAAGGTTTACTAGTTTTTAAATCCTTGGTGGATAATGTTAATTTTTCATCCAAATTTTTTTTTCCTCAAACCAAAACACAGACACACACATACACACACACACACACACATACACACACACACACACACACATAAAGCTTCTTTCTCCTTTTTAAATAATTGCAAATAAAAATTTTATACTGTTCTATTATAGTTAGAAAAACGTATTTGCATTCACTGACTATATCGGAAATCCAAGGACTCTTATAGTCAATATAGAGTAGAACAGTATTATTATATTGACTATAGTAAGTATGGTGAGTTCAAAAGATGTACTTTGTAAGCTGAAACTTCTTTAAAATTTAGCTTTAAATGTAAATCAGTTTCCCAGGAAGAGATTGTGGTGATCAATGAGGCCTGGTATTTTGGGTCTATCTGATAATCAACTGTATATGTCATTGTGAAGGAACATTAGAATTATCTGGAAGACAAGCCTTCTCTCAACTGGTATTACCAAGGATTGGGTACACTTGTAATGTCAGATGAGGAAACAATATGATTTCGTAAACAAAATACATATTTTAATTTTTATCCACAAAATTCACTTCCCAACACTCACATAAAATATTTGGCAAACTGTGAAATGTGATTTTCTGTGCAGGTGTTTATCAGTGGCATATACCCTGAGGACCAAACACTTCCATAAGGCACCTATGTTGATCTTCTTGTTCAAATATTTCAGTATGTTTTTGTTATTACTTTCAAATTGTCTGACAAGCAAATGTTTTGAGAGAAAAAGCAAAATTGTCAAATAGTACCATAGTGTCTTTTGATACTATACTAAAACCTTCCGTACTCATTAATTATTGAGTAGTTGTTAAGCTTCAAGTATCTAAGTATGTTTGAAATATAGTAACTCAAAAATGTTCAGCAGGTTGAAATCTCAGGATAAGGTAACATTTACTAAGTCATTTCCAGGCGTCTGATACTGAGTAAAATATGAATTTTCGATTTAATTCTCAAAACTAATGTTTTGGCTATTAAATATACAAGGAAAACAAGGTCTAGAAAGGGTAAACTCATAAAACTCATAAAATTATGAAGCCCGAGTCAAACTTAAGCAAACATATTCAGTTACAGAATGCACTACATGGGTATTACCCACTTTTCCAAAGTTTGTGTTACTCCACTTTGCTTTTTAAAAAGACCTATATTAGTTTTGGGTTTTTTGGTTTGTTTTTTTAAGATTTATTTTACTTATTTATGCATACAAGAACTCAAGTGTAGGCCAGAGGTGCAGGATGATCCTCTCTGGTGAGAGGATTCACCAGAGACAGAGTAGGGAGCAGAACAGGCAGAGTGACTGAAATACACTGCTGAGGGGAGGCGGGTGAGACAGGAGAGGTCTGCTGCGCCATGTGGTATCGAACTCATGCCCCAGTGACTGGCAATAGCTTGATAGTATTAAGACTTAACCCCTGCACCACCAGGGAGGCCCTAAAAAGACCTATATTAGTACCAGTGTCCACTAACCAAAAGAAATCCAGGATGATTTTTGCTTTTATGACAAAAGGTAAAAAATGAAACTAGCATTCTGCCTTTGTTTGTAGCAGCCATACTGGAGGCAGCAGGACCCTGAGCAGAAGAGTGTGAGAGCCAAGCTCCTTCCCTAGGAACTACTTTCCATCGCTAAGTGGTCACTAGGCATTCCTGCATTCACTGTGATCTTTATATTTTCTTTTCTTTTTTTCTTTTTTTTAAGATTTATTTATTTACACATACAAGATGGGGTACAGGCCAGAGAAGTGGGGTGGCAAGAGGGTTCACCAGAGACAGAGTGGGGAGCAGAACAGGCAGATCAGAAATACACTGCTGAGGGGAGCAGCGGGCGAGGCAGGAGAGGTCTGCCACACCATGTGGGATTCTCCCTGGCCGGGCGTCGAACTCGCATCGCACCACTGACAGCTCCACAGCGCAGCGTTCAACCGCTGCGCCACCAGGAGGCCCGATTTTTATTTTTTCTCGTTTGATATGACTTGGTAGGTTATTTTTTGAGTCTGGTAACACCCCAAAATTTTTCCATTTAAATTAGTGGTCAGAGCTTCTTTATACTATTTCATCTTATGAAAGATTTCTTAGGAATGCTCTACTTTTGGTTAATGGGGTAAGCCTATATATGGTTGTTATTATGTTTCCTAAATGTATGATAATGAGGACATAATCAATAACTAAAGATAATACATGTTGGTTAATGAAGGAACTTGCCTGTTTTTTAATTAACCAATTTATAAAATTGCCATAATACATATGTTTGTGGTTTAAAATGCTATTTACTCCATCTCTAAATCCCCCAAATTCACTTGTTCCTCCCTTAAATATACCTTTTTACATATTTTCAGATTAATAATCTATGTATATATAAATAAGTATACTCTATTATTTTATACAACTGGTATAGTTACACACTTCTACATCTTGGGTTTTTTCACTGAACTGTATCTTGGCGATTATCCTATATTAGCATGACAGATCTAGATTTAAAGAGCATATTTTTTACTCCATTAGTGTGTTCTAAAATTTTCATTTGACAAAGGAAAATCAAGCGCTCTCAAACCATAAGATTAGGTAGAAGTCTGCTATCTCTTACATTAAAGTTATCTCTGAGGGTTAGCGTAATTTTCAAAGATTTCCATTTGTTTTCAATTTCCATTTTTGCCCCTCATTAATATTGCTAAAAAGAAGGCACAATCCAATCAGTCACTAGAAAAGTAAATTTAAAAATCTCTTTATCCCTTCCACAACAAATAATGAATCAGAATGCTGAGTTCAGCACAAATCTTCTGGAAGTTTAAACACATTATATTATTTTTTCTATGCAGTAGTTGTGTATGTAACTCAATATTCAATAAATTGGATAACTAAGGCCTTTGGCTATCAATTTTAACTTTTTCTTGGCTTTGCTGGTTCTTGCTCATTGACCTTATTCCTCGTATTTGTGTAATTTTGAATTGTGAATTCATGTTGAATGATTATTCTTTATAAGAGAGAGTTCAATGAGATACCTGATGAGTGGGTATCTCTCCAGGAGATACTTGCTTTTGCTTCTGTCAGGTATCTGAGTTGCTACTAATATAGAACCACATAAAATTGCTTACCCAGTTTGGGATTCCCTAAGCTATGCAGGTAAATGGAAAATGAATCCCCAAATTACTTACACCTAGAGCCTACACCAAATCTGACAAATTGCCTTACTATTTTTCTTTGCTGGGGGAAAAAAAAAACCTTTACATATTTTTTATTCTCTAGGAATGTGACCTTTCCTGGCTCTCAGTTTGTATGGGAGCTCAGATTAATACAGCTATTCTAAGTGAACTAGAACCTAATTCCCTGACCCACGAGTGACTGTAAGCAGTCAAGTTTGGGAACACAGATACCGGAAGATATTTTATCAGGGGTGGTTTTGAATGAGTGGTCTCCTGCTTTGTTTCTCATTCTCTAGACATGTTCTGCTAACTTATGAGGCAAACTTTGTATTTAAAACTAATTTTATTATATATTCACACAACATATATAAGGGGCTTTAGAGTAAAGCATATATTTAAAGTAATACATAATATGGCTAGAAATAGAAGATCCATAAACTCTTCAGCTGGGTTCTTTTTTTTTGTTTTTTCCAGAAATCTGCTAAATGTCTGAGAATTAAATGAACATCTTAATGTATTATCTTATTGTTCCCCTTGAGCAAAAGAGTGATAAATAATAAATATTGTGCAAAGACAGCAATGGGGGGCTAGGGAAAATGAAAGAGTTCGCTGGATTGAAGAGTCTAATGCAAGCTGGGCCAGCCAGACAGATTCACTGTGGATTTGGGCAGATGGAAAAGAGATTGCTGGAACCCATCATAGGTTTTACAGGCCTTTTAATGCTCTTTCAAGGAACCAGGTACACAGGCACACCAGACAGTGAGGCCAAGCAGGCAGATCTTTCTCTCTTGCCTCTCTCTGGCGCACTCCCTCAGTCTCTTGTCATCTGGTAGTCATGTCCTCTCACAATCTCAGTGTCGCACGGGACTTTTAGCCCCACCTTCTAAACCCAGGTGTGTGCATTCACACACGCGAACACCTGTGCTCTTTGGCCCAGGTGTCTATAATCGTAAGTGGTGTGCCCGGCCTCTCAGCCCTGGGCCATTCACAACCCAGGAGGCATTTGCGACATGGCAGGTGGCAGTCATAGAGGCTAGCAGCAGGTGGGCAGAAAAAAGCCCGATAACTTCATTTACTCTACAAAGAGTTAAATGTACGGTAGAAAAAAAGCATTAGGATTCGAAGTTTGAAGACCCACCCAGGTTTGCAGCCTGTCTTCACCATGACCTTCAGACCTTAACAAGTTGCTTAACTTTTCAGTAAGGACAACAGAACTTAATCCACAAAGTTATTTTAAGAACTAAATGGAATAGTTTGTGAAAAATTATCTGTATACCAGCTATTTACTTACAATAATTGAATTAAGGAATTACCCACCTGTGAGTGCGGCATAATGAATTAGAGGGTTTGGGAGCTGATCAAGTGCTTGCCCCCAGGATGGCAGTGATCCGCGCTGACCTCCTTTGGGCAATCTTTGACAGGTTGCACAGAAGGGAATGTGAACAAAGACCTAGAGACAGGAAGATATGCCATCAATCACAGAAAAGAAAGGGGAATCCCTGGAAAGGGAGGAATCAGAAAAATGGCCTAGGGCTCTAGGTGATCTCCCTCAGGACTAAGATGGGGAGACACTGGGTCAGAGTCCCAAAGGATAGTTGGGTTCATGGTCCTGGGTTTGTCTTGTGTACGATTAGCAGATACTTGGTGCAGTTTCACAGGATGGACAGAGCAGAGTCTCTCAAAATGGCTACAAATCTGTTTATTTCTCTCTATATAAAAAGCAACTGGATTGGAAATCCTGAGTCTGGTGCTGGAAGGTTTTAAGCTAATGATGCCAGTCTCTCATGAAGAAGTCAACAAAGGAGACACCAACATACAGCACCCATCTTGAATTCACTGATGTAACACACATGGTGGACTTATATCCACGATGCAGTTGTCATCCTCATAATCTGTGTTTTATCCATTCCATCCTACATTAATACTCCCCCTTCTCTGCCCTTCTTTGTCTCCCAGGAGGAAGACCACTATGGAGACTGTGACCCAGGCTTCCTTGTTCTCTTGCCCCTGTTTGCAACTATCAGGGGAGTAAGGGTGGAAGGACAGAAAGGATGGGCCATTGAGGACGTCAATTCTTTTTGCTGCTCATGCCACACTGTTTCTTGGCAGAAGCTATAGGCTACAGTTACTCTTGTCCTGGCAGCATCTTCATGAGAATTGCCCCCCTTCGCCCTTTCTACACAGTGAGCACTGTCTGGCAGTCCACTCTGGCTAACCCTTCAGTGCCTCACTCTCCCACATTTACTCCCCTAAGTCAATTTCTCTCCACATAGTGCCTTTACTAAACTGTCCCCTGTGAGGTTTTTGTGAAGACATCTCACAGCTAGAACTCCTTATCCCACTAAATTAACTAATGACTCTGCTGGAAGAAGAAGTTTCTTTTTAAGCATTGCAGATAATATATATGGGTCTAAAGGATTTTTAAATTTTTTAATTCAGTAATTTAAAATTGATGCTAAAAATGAATATAAAATTTAGAAACATAAAAAAAAATTCCTCTCCTTCCAACCTTGTCACTCATTGAGCCAGTCTACCTCCCTGATATATAAAAATCTCTGTTCTTGTATTCTATGGACAGCTCCAAAATTACACATATTTAAATGTTAAATATACATTTAAATGCAAGTAAAATGTACAATTGAATACAAATATAAACATACATTTAAATACAAATATGTGTTTAGTGTCTCCTATTTACACAAAGGTGTTTTATATATACTGTTCTGACAAGTTTTTTTCCACTATACAGTTCCTAGAATATTTTTGACACAAAGCACTCCACTGTAAAAATTAGTTAAAATTTACTCACTCCCTGTTGATGGCTTTTCAGTTGATTCCAACCATTTGTAATCATGCAAAAATGTTAAAATGAATAAATTTCAATCTATAACATTTAGCACATGCGCAAGAATATCTATAGAATATATTCACATAAGTAGAACTGCTGTGTCAAGTTTATACATATCTACAATTTTCATAAGCATTGCCAAATTGTCCTTGATAAAAGTCATACTAGTTCATGCTCCTCTCAGCGATGAAGAGTACTTGTTTCCCTGCAGCCATAGCGAGACACGAGTATGTGGTCAAACTACTTTCTCCCCTAGAACAACCTGGCACCACTTTTAACTCCACATAGGGGCAGGAGGTTTGCATACAATTGTACATGGCAAGAGAAAATACTCAAGGTGAAAAAATAAAATTAGCTTTTAATAGACTTAATTTAAATACTAGAGGGGATCTTAAAAATGGAGTTATAAGTCACCCTTTTATGATTCCCACTACATTTTCTCACTGATTTTTTGCTTATTACTGCACATTTAGTCCCCCAATATCTCAGTTTCTTACTTGTTAAAGACTGACAACCAGTGAGGCCAATTATTTTTAAAGATTTATTTATTTATTTTATTTATACATACAAGTTGGGGTACAGGCCAGAGGCGTGGGGCGGCGAGAGGGTTCACCAGAGACAGAGCGGGTAGCAGAACAGGCAGATCAGAAATACACTGCTGAGCGGAGCAGCGGGCAAGGCAGGAGAGGTCTGCCGCGCCATGTGGGATTCTCCCCCACCTGGCGTCGAACTCGTGCTGCCACGGCCAACAGCTCCACAGCGCAGCGCTTAACCGCTGCGCCACCGGGGAGGCCCAGAGGCCAATTATTTTTAAAGTCTCTTTTTCTTCTCTGATGAGGGTTCCAAGTTCAAAGCGACATAGACAAATTTATTAGTCCTTGGGGAAAACATGCACTGATTCTTTTCTTATCTACCTCTCCAAGAGATTAATTATAAAAAAAGTATTTCTCTATCTCAGAGCTGATGTATCTGGCTGGTGTTGCTAGTAGTCCCACGAGAGTTGCTGCAGGACGTGAATAGAGGAAGAACAATTAATTCCTTTCCTCTTCTAATATACATACTGGTTAACCTTCTGGATGTGATTATGTTAGTTAAACCTATACAAATTCTCCTTTCCCTAGACTCTGTACTGGTCAGTGTTAATATAGGAAGCTATTAAAAACATTTTTATTAATAGAGGCAGAAGTGTGTGGGGAAATGGTTGCAACCTCTTCTCCAGGACAAAGGCCCACATTTCATATATGCCAGCTTAATGGTATAAATATTCTCTACATGATCAGTCTGAAGCTACCAATGTGATTAAGTGCAGAATTGGGAAGAGATGCACATTAGCACACCATTATATATAATATTCTCACCATGCAGACACATACAAGAACATAATCTCAAGGTAATAGATAGTAAATGATAGTAAAATGATTAGAAATTATCTGTTCAAAGTATTTATCATCTTTACTTCAAATGTAATTTATTTAATTCTGTTTATATTGTTAAATATTTAATAATGACCATGTTTAACTACCAGATTTCAAAATTCTTAAAAATTTATCAGTTGACTTTGCAAACATCTGTAAGTTGACTCCAGTACATTGCTAAAAAGTAAATATTATAATCAGGGAGAAGCAAGCCACTGAAAAGGGACTCAATTATTCATGGAGTTCCCAGTAATTACAACAACAGTAGGAAAAACTGCCAGTTGCCCAAATCCAAATTACCTTTTTTTCTTAGCAACAGAATTTTGATTTTGTAGGTTTGCGATGCACACAGTTAACATACATGTACAATCTTAAAGAAAAAGAAAGATATGTCACTCCACCCAGAACCATGATGTTCAAGCACAAATGTTAGCTAAGTCTGTGAAAGAGTTTCTTTAAAATGGCATAGTTTTAGCGAACTTACTTTATTTTACACAACCAACTTTTCTCCTTCCTCTAGGTAGGCCCTTGGTAGCCATATTGTTAGTGTAAGGTGGTTCTAAGGAAGTGTCCCTAGAACAGCAAAGCAAAAATTGGAAATACTCTAATATATTGATAATAAAAAGGAGTCGATATGCCAGCCTTGAGCAATCTTACCTGTGGAATCCATTATATATGAGAGAAAAGTTGATGTATTTTTTTAAGCCAGTTATTTTTAGATCTTTGTACTTGGGATCAAATACTTCTAAATGTCATTATATTTAAGATTGAGTGTCTGCCATGTACTAGACACCTTGTTAAATAATTTGTAAGTGTTATTCCTAAAAAGATAACACTTTTCTTTGTAGATTAGACATGCCCAGTTTTTTTTAATTTTATAGATTTGTTTTTCTTAGGAAGAATTGATTAAACATATAAATGTTCACACCTTCCCTTCAGCAGAAAATAGGTGTTTTGAAAGATCTATCTTTTCACGCTACAAGGATACTTACTCAAATTTTGCTCAAAGAAATAATAGCAATGTAAATAACAGTATTATGCTTGATTTTTACATGCTAGCTAGATACTCAATTCACTGGTTATCATAGTAAATATCTATTCACAATAACAATAATGGTAAATTGAACATAGAATGCACTATTCTGATATTCTATAGCTTTTTTTAAGAATTTTAATTACAGTAACTCTAGTTCATTTCTACAGATATTTTTTAAAAAAATTCTAAAGATTGTATTACAAAGCTAGACATAATATTCAGACATGGAGTACCTACTGGAATAGCAGACACACAAGGAACTAACATTTCTAGTTCCTTCCAATGACAGCACCTCAAAATAGAGCAACTAGTTGAAGTTGACTCCTGGAAGGAAAAGTTGATAATCAGCTAAAGAATGAAGCCCTTGGCACGCTTGTCAGTCATGTCTATTGTTTCATCCTGTGAAGGAAGGTAATCAATTCTGAATGGTATCTCTCAAGGAGAAAACCTGCTTTTATTATAATAAGGTTTTTCCCTAAATTTAACTTTCAAAAAACATCTCAATTATTCTTTTCTGAAGTACTAAAAGGGCCCTTTTTGTATTTTACTTTATCTTAGTAGGCTACAGTATGTCTTATTTTTAAATGTAAAATTAAAATTGAGGGGATTTGTTTTGGTTCAGCTTTCTAACTCCTTGGAATGGCACTTAACAATTTTTACCAAATCATTCTTTCCTTCACCTTTACTTAAAACTGTCTCGAAATTTTATACCAGTGACAAAAGTATCCTGAGCAAAGTCAGAATTTCTGAAGAAGATATGGAGATGTAAATTCAAGATTTCTTCTCCTTCTTTTGGAGTGCTATGAAGTGGTTTTAAAAGATAATCTTTCCTAAATTACCTCCACTTATTTTTGTGCATTATATTTAATAGCGTATTATTTTAGAGGCAGGAAAGACATCAGGAGCACAGGTTTCTCTAAGGACAAGGGCAAACAGGTCTAAAGGGAAGGAGTTCTGGAGCCCTCGGTGGCTTTTTATGCTTTTTAATGGTTTCTTGTGGAGAAGCAACCAAGTACAGGGCAGGCAATGTGGCCAGGGGGCGTGGAGGCTGGCAGGCCTCCCAACCCTGGGCGAATCTTCACTCTCTCAGACTCTCTGGTGGCATCTCATGGTCTCCGCTGCACCCCAAACGGAAGGTCCTTTGCTTCTCCTCTGTTCTCTGCTGCTTCTGCTACTACTTCTTATTCTTCCACTTACAAGCCCAGTCTCTGACTCAGGTGTGCCCACTAACACAGGCCCACACCCTACTCCAGGTGCCCGCCATCAGGCATGCACGTAGACCCACAGAGGTCCATCATTGAGGGGAGGGCAGACAAACCTGACAATTCTTGTTTACCCTACAATTATTTTAATAGAGTGTCTAATTAAAGGGAAAGTCTATGAATTAGTTACATATTTTCTTTTTTGTTATTTCTACATTATTGAAATATAAGAATGTTAAGGAAATAAGCAAATACCATGTACACACAAAGATTTCAGCAATGTGTTTATTGTGAGAGGTGATAAAAAAATTGAAAATTCTAGATATGTGCAAGTTAACTACTTTTTAAAATGACCTGAATTAGAGAATAACTGATAGGTAAGGTACATTGAGTCTTTATGTCAGGCACTGGGCTAAGCGGTTTACATGTGTGATTTGACTTTCTCTCATCATAAACCTAAGTCAATGTTATCCTTACTTAACAGAGAAGGAAGCAGAAGCTCAGTAGCAGCTACTAAATAGCAGTGCCTGAACTCAATCAGCTTGGTCTGCCTCCAAGGTCTTTGAACTTAAACAGCAGGGCACGCTGTAAACATTAGCAGGTGCTCCATGCCTCCTTGAAGGTAGCATAGCAGAGCTAAGAGCCTGCAATACACACGTCCCTTTCAAAGTACTCTGCTTCAAAAACTGTTTCCCATGCTTATTCCATTGATTATAGTTGTACTTAGTTCATCAAACCTCACACTGCTCTTGTTAAGACCTTTATGCTTAGAGAGGTAAAGAGAAGTGCTTTAATCTGATGGTTTCCCACCTGCTAAAGGGATGTACTTTTGAGATACTCACTGTTTTGATCTTAGGAAAAGGAAGAAAATAAGTGAAAAATGGAATAATTTTAAAGCAATGTCAATTTTATGCAATGACAGGCCTCGTGTTGAGCTGTGACACAGCCCAGAGGCAATGAGGGATACAAAAGAATAAGTGAGAAGACATCAAAGCTCTATTTGTTTTACTTTGTAAATGGGCCTGAGGCTCTTTTGGCTGAAATAGATCTCTATACCACTACTCACTGTCACATCTGGCTTATCACAATAGATTACTAATATTTGTTCTGAGCCTTCACATATTGAAAAATTTCAAATAATTAAAATGTAAATATTAACACTACATATATTAAACCAAAACAAAGCTGAAGATCTTATTTTTAAGTTACTTCTTCAAAATGCCCTTTCGGACTTTCCTGTATTCTGGAGTGACCATTCAAAAATCCTTTATAAATATTCTCATTAGTTACACGTTTTGGTGCTTTGGAGATATTCAAATCTGCACAACAGAAACACAGTGAAGCAATATAACAGCACATTTCCTACAGAAACACGGTAAAGCAATATAACAGCACGTTTCCAACAGGACACTGCTATTCGAGATTCTGAGCTTATGCATGTCCCTAGCCTTTCCCTTCATCTTTTGGGAGATAAATTGAAGTAGCTGCAAGGATACTGTGTGAGTTTTCTTTTGCCTGAATTAAAAATTGCCCCAAATATCATGGCTTAGACAACACAATTTTATAATTATACTGTTATTTCAGTGAAAAGCCTGACACAGTTCTCACTGAGCAAAAATCAAGATATTGGCAACCTGCTTTCTTTGCTGGAGGCTCTAAAAGAGAATCCAGCCTTTACCTTTTCCAGCTTCTAGAGGGGCCCACATTCCCTGGGTCATGATCTCTTCTATCATCTTCTAAGATAACACTCATTTTTCCAAACTTGCTCTGTCTCTCGTTTCTGACAACAGTTGGGAATGATCTCAGCTTTTAAGAACACATGTGATTAGATTGGGCCCACCTGGATAATTTCCCCTCTCAAGGCAGTTAACATCACATCTGTTCCATATATTGGAAAAGATATGATAATATACTCATAAATTTCACAGACTAGAACATGGTGTCTTTGTATGTCACTATTCTGCCTACCATGGAAAGTCTTGCTGGAGATATTTTGACCAGCATTGAAATGATCACTCTCCATTGAGAACTCAGGGAAGTCACTGGAAGAGAGCCTTAAAGGGCCTTGTTCACAGAGCGATCCAAGCTGAATCCTCCATGGCAATCTCATTGACTGTAAGTTCTAGAACAATTAAAACCTGCTGATAGGCTCCAACCGTGAGCAAATTTTGGTAACTGGGAGGAATAAAATTGGACAAACTGGCTTTGATGCTTCCACATGTAAAGTTTATAATAATTTTAAAACATTCCTCATTTGGAGGCATTCTGTATATTCAAACAAGTCATCTATTTAAATCGGAGAATCAGAGAACAGGAGTGAAACATCCCCTCTATTGTCCAGAGCTTCAGTTCCTTCTACCATGTTTCTGATCATTGGGTAATGTCTAAGCAGAGAATGTGATGGAAACTCAACGCTCATTTGAATTTTGCTCAGTTTTAATTGTTTCGTAATATTCTATTGACATTTCAAGATGAAAGGACATTATTGATTAAAGAAATATCAGTTTTCCATTGACACACTAAATAGTTAATTTTGACATCATCACTTTTCTCCTGGTAAATATGCTCAAATTTTTTAAAACCTGAAGTATTCACTTGTAATGAGATAGTGCATTTTAAAGTACTTTTAAAAATGGGTTATAACTTTAAATTATATTGTAGCCATATTTCATAGTGAGGCTTCAGGAAGAAGCAAAGGCAATATTGCATTACTATGGCATAACTGGTACATATGTTCACATAGGTAGTGGACATATCTGGATTTAAAGAATAGTAATTTTAAAAGGGATAAAAGAATTTGATGTTATACAGGCATCACCCCTACTGTTTGGCCATGTACTTTTAGCCTATCCAGAAACTTTTTTCTAGTTTATCAAGAAATAATTTCTATTCATCACTGTATACTTTTAAGGCACACAGCATGATTTGTTTGCATAGGTTGCGAAATGACCACCTTCTCTTACAAAGCCAATAAAATGAAAGAATGTAAAGAAGAAAAAAATGTTCTCTTGTTATAAAAACTCTTAGGATTTACTCTCTTAACACCTTTCCCATCTATCATACAGTAGTGTGTGCTGTAGTCATCAAATTGTACATGACATTCCCTGCTACTTATTTCTTATAATTGGAAGTTTGCATCTTTTGGTAACCTTCCTCCAAGTCTCCCTTCCTCCAAGCTTCACCTCTGCTAACCACAAATCTTACTTCTTTTTCTGTGAGTTTTGTTTTAAAGTTTCCACATATAAGTGAGATTATATGGTATTTAGCTTTATTTATTTGGCATTTCATTTAGCATATGCCTTCAGGTCCCATCCATGTTGTCAAAAATGGTAAGATTTTATCCTTTGTTATGGCTAAATAATATTCATATATATATACACACACACATATATACACACACACGTATGCACACACATATATGTATATATACACACACATATATATGTATGCACATATATATATGTGTATACACACACACACACACACATACACCAACCACACATTATCCATTCATCCACTGCTGGACAGTGACTTGGCTATTATCAATAATGCTGCAGTGAACATGGGGATGCAGGCATATTTTTGAGTTAGTGTTTTCACTTCATCTGGTTGTATTCCCAGACATGGAGTTGCTCGATCATGTGATAGTTTTATTTTTAATCTTTTGTGTATCCTCCATACTGCTTTCCATAGTGACTGTATATAATTGCTTGGAGGTTCTTCCCGCCACAATGCTGAAATATGCCCATCTGTTATGTTCACATATCGCAGTTCTCCCTTTTGGAACCACACAAGCAAAAAATCTAATTCAGGTCCTATTCACTAACTTTGTGATTCTTAAAATTTACTGGCTTAAAAGCAGTCAAGTTAACAAACCAAATCCATCAAAAGGTCAATTACTAGTGTTTTTAAAGAAATAATACTGAAAAACACAGAAGTTGGGAAAGAGATTTTTAAGTGAGAGGATGATCTTAATCACAGAAATGTCAACTTTTTGAAATGATGAAAAGCAACATGTTCAGAACAGGAGTGTTTGATTGACAAACGAGAATCTGTACAAAAGCTTTGAGGGTTTGATCCTGCTGTCTTTTGTGAAGCTTTTGAATTATAAAAATAATGAACATACCATGTAATTCTGAGGTAATTTTGCAATTGAAGCAAAAAAATTTATTTTGCAGCTGAAATCATCTGGCTCCAATTTTTGTCTGTTAGATTTGCTAATAAAATATCCTTTAAAGTGTGTTGGTCTATGGCTTAATCTAAAACTAAACTTTAAAACTAAATACAAGGTAAATGAAATCCATTTTGCCATCAGATTCAGATTCTGCCTGAATATTGAAATTTGGACCTGAAAGGAACAATTTTCATCATTAAAACCCAACCTCTTTATAAACCAAAAAGGAAATAATATAGATAATACTGTACAAATTAAACTACTTTAAAAGATATTGGAATAATGCTATTCAGCTGAATTATATATATCCAACTGCCTACTTACTATCCTTAATTGGATGCCAAAGTGGCATATTAAAATAAAAATCAAGCATTTGATTTCTCTTGCATAAGTATGTTCCTCAAATTCCTCACTTCAGTTAACTACTACAGTCATTCTTCCCATTGCTCAAGTTAAAATAATCCAGTTCATTATGTTTTGTACTCTTTTGCACATTCAACTCCCTAGTACATCATTTGAATCTTTCTACAAAATATAACTGGTATCACACCAGTCATACAATATTATGACTTAAGCATAAGACTCTATCTCCATTTGACTATTGCAGCAGCATCCTAAGAAGTCTCTTTGATTCCCCTTTGCCACATAATCTATTTCCACCATCAGAGTGATTCTCTTAAAACTATGCTCAAAACCTTCCAAAGGCTTCATATCCCCCCACTGTGGCCCACTCACTGTGTCTCTGTCTTAAGCCTCTACCTCTTTCCCCTCACTTCGTCAGCTCTGACTACATTAGTCTTGCTTTTCCCTGAACACATCCACCCAATTCATGCCCTTTCTACTTCCTGTCTTCTCTATCTTGAACTCTGAGCATAGGGGCAGATATCTGCATGGCTTGTTTACTTACTTCTTCCTGGTCTTTTCTCAAAATTTCCCCAGTTCATCACCCTTCACCCCTTATTCCTACTACCTCTAGTTCTTTGGTAATCTTTTCACTACTTTTGATAGTCTAAAATTAAATATGGCTGTCAATTTTGATGGTAACTTACTTTATCTAAAGAAAATCCCTAGCACATAAAATGTCTAACATGGTAAAAGGAGAGACAAATCTAAAGGTCATAATAGGGAAAGTAAATTTTGTGACTTTGTTCAATAAATGATATTCAAAGGACTCACAAAACTTAAAAAAAAAGAACCCAATAAAAAAATGGAGAGAAGAATTAAACAGACACGTCCCAAAGAAGACAGAGTACAAACAGACATATGAAAAAATGTTCACCATCCCTTAATATTGGAGAAATGCAAATCAAGACCACAATAAGATACCTTCTCACACCTGTGAGAACGGCCTATCTCAAAAAGATCAGAAACACCCTGCTGACAAAGATGTGGAGAAAAGGGAACCCTCCTACACTACTGGTAGGAATGTGAACAAGTCCATTCCTTATGGAAAGCAGTATGGACATGTCTCAAAACATCAGAAATGAATCTTCCTTTCTACCCAGTAACTCCACTCCTACACATCTATCCAAAAAATTCAAAAACCATAATTTGAAAGGATATTTTCACTCCCATGTTTATTGCAGTGCCATTTACTATGGTTAAATTATGGAAATCACCTAAGTGACCCAATACAGATGAGTGGATCAAGAAGATATTTTTTATATATACACAACAGAAAATTTCTCAGTGATCAAAAATGGTATACTCATGCCTTCTGTGACAACACAGATGGAACTGGGAGGGATAATATTAAGTGAAATAAGTTAGGAGAAAGATAAATACAAGATAGTGTCACTAATATGTGGCATATAAAGAAAATAAATTGAGTCAGATAAAGACAAGCTTAAAAACTAACCACTGATAACTAACTACAGCACTGAAGCACCAAGGGGAAGAAGGTAGGGGAGGTGTAAGGACAAAGAGTGAAGGAAGCATTATGCTGGTAGACTATAGATGATATTATGGTGGTTGCACTAGAGTGAAAATTCCTGATGGAGGTACCCAAACATTTCTCAATTAAATAAATAAATGATTTTTTAAAATAAAAGAATGTTCTAACAATAAGTGACCTACGGAAGGGACTGACACAAAGGTATAAAGTTTCTAACTTCCTGAGATTGTCCATGAGATGCTAAGGAATCGCCTGCTGGTGATTGTATTCATGGAATATGATTAGGGACTAAATAAATCTAAAGGTTTCTTATGTATCTGAGTGCATGTGATTTTATTAACATTAGATCATTATGTTTTACTGTTTTATGAATTCTTGAAATATTTTAATTAATGTTCAGATTTGACTAGACAATTCATCTCAACATGCTCATGACTCGCCATGAAGATGACTCTTCTTGTAAACAAGGCAAAAATCACATTTCTTTTGAAGCATTCATTATGCATATGAGCACTTGATTAGAAATACGGCAACGGGAAATAAATAATCTCTTGAAAGTTCATTACTGAATGATGCTATCATGTTTTAAATAAGCAAAGTGTGAATTTCAGACTGGCTCATTAATCATTAGAAGAAAACTCTAATCAGTGAAATGTGACTCTAACTTTACTTTAGGGCAATTGTACTTGATTGAAAATAGCAGCCAATTAGGAAAAAAGTACAAATGATTGGCAAGAAGGGAAAAGAGAACTTTAAATCTTTAGACATAATGATTCCATTGATTGCTAAAAGTTGAGTTGTTTGAAACTCTCAAATTGTTATAGCTGTCCTGAATTAATCCTGTACTATGCAGTTTAGGGCGATAATTTCAAGTATAGTAGAGACAGTATTCACTCTCCTTCCTTAGTTTAGAACTCCAATTATATTTGGTCCTACACTGCAATGTTCATGTAATGGATTACCTTCCTAGCTAGTCACCTTTCCACTTTTATGGCCAAGTGACAAAGTTTTGGATAATGATTTGTATCTGGATAAATTATTGGATTGAAGAATTTCTGGGTAGGCTATTTTATCAGGAGTTGACTCAGCAGGGAGGTATATCTTTTTGCTCCCTCCCTTCCTCTCTCATACCACCTAAAAATTAGATTTGATAGATGAAGTTCCCAAAGTCATCTTTTCTTTCCCTCATTTTAATGAGTTAACATACCTAATGTTATATTTCAGGTGCACACTTTCTCACAGCGCTTTTACATATCACACCACACCTACCACCAGATATCCATCACCATCAACCACCAACTAATGGACCCCTTATACTTACTACCCGCCACCTTTATCCTCTCTGGAAACCACCATTCTTTTGTCAGAGTCTGTGGCTTGTTTCATTTTAGTTTTGTTTGTTTGATCATTGCTTTTTCATCTTCATGTTCCAAAAGTACATGAAATCATATTGTGTTTGTCTTTCTTTTTCTGATTTATTTCACTTACATAAATCCCTTAAGTTCATCCCTGTCACAATGGCAAGCTTTCATTCTTTTCATGGCAGAGTAGTATTCCATCATGCACATATATAACATCTTAATGCACTCATCCATTTGGGGGCATTTGGGTTGTTTCTATAACTTGGTTATTGTGAGTAATGCTGCAGAAAACATTTATCATTTTTAATTAATGTTTTCATATTCTTTGAGTAAATTCCCAGAAGTGGGATTACTGGATAGCATGGTAGGTCTATTTAATTTTTTGAGAAATCTCCATACTATTTTACACAGTGGCTGAATAACTTAACATTCCCATCAACAACACAGAGGGTTCCTTTTTCTCCATGTCCTCATCAACACTTACTATTTCTTGATCAGAAGCCATCTTGAAGGTGACTTTCAAGAGGGAAACCAGGTATCTGTCAAAGGGCTCTGAAAAATTCTTATGTGAGAAAGGAATGAACTTTGATCTTACTTAGGCAATTGTTTTGAATTTTCAGATACATACAGCCAAATTGCATATGATAATACTCTGATGATTATTATACTAAGTCCAGTAGAGCACAATAGCCAAAAATGGCAGTTTATAGTAGTTATCTGTCATAACTTCCTGTCCAGCATCAATTCCTTTCCTTCTGTAACATTATTCAGCTTTATGGAGTCATCCCTCTATTATTAAAGGTTATTTTGGTAAGACTATAAAACAGTATGCCCTCTCTCATAAGCAAGAAGTAGGAACATTAGCCAACTTTGATAATAAGATTCCTATGCTGTAGACATGGACCTTGGGTGGCAAAAATGTGAACTATTTGGAGATGATTCTACTACCATCATCCTACAAGATTACCCTTTATTTCTAGTCAATTAAATGCTGAGAATCTCTAATTGCTGCCCTTATTAGCCTATGTATCCAGGATCGGTTTCTACTCAGTCATAGATCTCTTTTCTTTTGCTGCTTAGAAATTCCCATCTCCTATTTTCATCCTTTTTCCATTCTGATACTAATAAACTAATGAAAAAATCCATATTTTAAAAATATTCTAATAGTCCATATTTCACATTAAATCAAAAGACAACACTCACTCATAACATTAGATGATTCAAGTAATCTATACAATTTTTCAAGAGAGACTGTATTATTTTGTTTTACATCTGACTTTAGAAATCTGTGATTCTCCAAATCAAAGAATTATAGAACATATGCTAACTGAAAATCAATTTTTAAAAGTTTCCAACAAGTTTATTTGAACCCTTTACTTTAGGAGACATAGAATAATGTTTCTGAGTAAGTGTTCTTATTTGTCTCACAAATTGATTCCAAATTTACATACAAAATTATTGTGTGTATAAAATCCAGACAATAATCTCAATGTTTTCATAAATAAATACAAGTGAGCAAGTTTTAAAAGATTTGGTACACCATTTTAATATTAATTAGATGAATGTACTTTGGGTCTACATTTAACAAGTAACAAGAAAATGAATTATGGTTCTGACTTAATGAAAACACAACTTCAAAGCAATTGATTTCTTAATATAATTGTGAAAGGCAATTTCACACTTGACTCTTGTTTGAACCGTCACAGTCAGCAGGTATTTATTTTGTCATTTTAATAAATTTAATTGCAAATGATTTGGTTAATCTGTGGGAAAATAGCAAAACAAATTATCTGACATTGTCTAATCTTCCTTTTTCTATCTCATTTTGCAGACTGTCACTTCAAAAGGTGGTTATCCTTGAATTACTTACTTTTGAGCTGGAACTTACCAAGTATTTGAATAGAATGATCATTGTCAACTCTAAGTATAGTTTTTCTTCATCCTCTCCTATCCCCTTTTGTGGCAATGATGAGTAGGGGAGACTTTTATTCACTGCACAATGGCATATGGTAGTAGTTTTTCAAAATAGCTGATAAATACTTAAAAAGATTACATCAATATATAGTAAGTACAGAATATTTAAATAAATATTATTTTATCTACATGTATAACATAAAAATAAAGATAACAAAATTCTTTTCCATACTGTGTGAGGAGCCTACTTGTGACAGAATTTTTCATATACTTTGTGCACATTGCTATTTTCCATCTCTTGCTAACATCTCACATTTTCTTGACATGTTTCTTATTTTGTTGATTTTGTCATTTAACAGAAAATATTGCACAGTTTCCATAGTTTGAACTGTGCAGAGTGTTGAAATACTCTGGGCCAAGACAGACAATGATAATTTTATTTTTTATTTAGGAACAGTGGAATTGATAGAAAAATCTTAAGGAACAATTGACAATTATACTTGAGTCATAGAGATACTAAGAAAAGGAAAAACTGACAACAAATCAAGGAAAGAAAAATGACACTCTGGTTGGAAAATTAGTGAGTAAGCAAAATAAACCTTGAGAGTAATGTGCACATTCACCATTTTGGCACTGAAATTAAAAACCAGATATAGATAAAGAAAGAAAACGTTTTTCTCAACTCTAGAGAATACCTCAACTGACAAGTTGCTTTTCTTCATGGGAAAATGGAAATAGGAAGAAAATTTAACTTCAGCAATCACTAGGTCAATACATAAGTAGACATCTTGTTTACTGACTTGAACACAGGGACAAAAAAACTTTATTGACAGAACTTATTTTGTATTTAATTCAACTCCTTAGTTTTCAGAAGAGAAAACAATGACACACAGCAATTCAAATTGCTTGCCTAAGTTAAGTGAATTAGAAATCACATCTACTGACTTCTTACAAGATGGACTTTCTAAGATTTATTTGACAGAATTTTCTAAAAATGATTATTTGGACTTGCAACTTTAATAGTGTTATGGTTGGGAAAGGCAAATTTAGCTATGGAAATATGGCCAAAAAGGCAGTGCACCTCCATGGCCTTGAAGGGGTATAAGAGGATTTCAGATAATAGTGGCAAAGTGATGCTATATGAATATTCAACAAATAAAAAATATAAATCTTATATATAATTTATTTTAAAAACACCGGTTAAAAACTCAAGGGACGCCAAGTGCAAACAAACACCAAGAGAAGTTGTAATCTTAAAAAGTTGTCCTTACAAATGGTAAGATATGCCTCACTTGGCTTCCTACGACCACCTATAGTGTAGAGAAACCTATGCCCCTAACCAAATCAAAATGTACAGGAAAGAATTCAGTCCTAGAGTCTCAGCTGAGAATTTTAACAGGCAAATTCTGTAAAAGAATTGCAGAGTGATACTACTACGAGACAGCTGCTGAAGTAAGCCGACGTCAGCAGTGCACTATAGAAAGCCCTGTCGGAAAGGTTGAGCATTACTTCCGCAGCCATCTGGCAGTAGTATCACATTGCATCAGAAAATGATGCAATCAACTCTGGATGATGTGTGGATGATGGTATTATGCAATGCGATGTATATTACATCATTCTAGACTGATTTAGGATGTTGTTGCAGTCCTACTGGATAAATTTACACAGTGAAACACATAAAATGAATTATATGATATATCTTAAAATGAGAGCTAATAAAAAATGTTCAGGGTTATATTCATGTTCAGCACACCAAGATACTACAGATTAGGGCCTTTTAAAATCAGTAATGATCTCAATGTTGATCAGTGTCACCAGTGTTCAATAGAGTTACTACTTTAGGGTTTGGTTTTCAAGATTTGATTGGATAGGTAGGTAGCATGCCAAACACCCCCATATGCTTGCTCAGGTTCTATCACTCTTGAGAATCACTAAACACTTCATGTTTGCCAAGACTTTAATTGGAAGAAAATAATCTGTTTTAGAACTTCTAATAGGATCTTATACATTGGAAACTTTCCATCGTAGACTAAATTACTCTTACTTCATCTCTGAACAATTTCATGTCCTCCAAAATCTCTGTACCTTGACTATATTCACTGTGTAAATTACTGGACTAGGCTTAAAGAATTGATAGAGGAAAAGTATTAAAGAACCCATACTTTTAACAAGATTGGATTCTGACTCCCACAAGCCTAATTACCTCCCAAAAAGTACTTTTCTGTACACTTTGACTATGGTCTCTTAAAACAATTGGCTATAGCCTAGATTTTTTTTCTGTTTATTACTTGTAGGTCCTATTTTCAAAGTAGGTATGTACAGTGGTTTACTGTTTTTTAATCCAACACAGTTTTAGGCAGAAATAATATATGATATCAATACTTTGGAAGCAATTTGTTTTGTAGAGTCTTTTATTATATGAAGTATTCCTGATTCCATACTTTTGTTTAAAAAAGATGTTCAGTGAAACACATTTTTATTATCCTGTCCTTCATGTGGCTCATATTCTATTGCCTTCTGTAGATGGATTGTAAATCGTGTTATTTTCAAGAGCAATGTAATTTCCAAAATGCGCCCTGTGTAGGAACTAGTGTGACTTTACTTACCTTCATTCACTAGGAGATGAAGAAAAGAATAATTGGGATATGTAGAGATTCTAGTGTGTTTTCTAAAAACAATTAAGATTTTTTATAACATTGGTTTATGATATTGTATATGATTTATAATATAGGATCTCTGCCTTCAGGCGTTGTTACCACACCACATCTACTATCAAAGCATCCATAGTATATCTCACTATAGTCCACTAAGGCTGTTTTTGAATTACAAAGATTTTATTATTTACAAGTATTTTGTAGTGCTACCTACATACAATTATCGTCTGTTTGGGCTTTAACAATTCAATGCACACCTAATTGAAATGGCAGTACTAATTCTTATTCAGGGTGTTTGGTAATTCTACTCCTAGTGTGATGGATAAATCATTTGGAGGACATAATCCTTAATAACCTCTAACAAGACCTCAAACTGTAATCTGTCAGAATTACTCCCTGAATATAGTTATTCTTTCTGCTTCTGCTGAATATTTACATAGCAAAGAAATATTAATAACTCCTAAGAGAGTTGGTTAGGCTTTATTATATCTTAGAAGGAATGATTATTTCTTTGAAAGTCCAAGATTTAAATTGGATAGTCTAACCATGGACTTCAACTTCAGGCACTTCTCAAAAAGTGAAATAATCCAGAGAAACTTTTCCTGATAGGCTCAAAATTTCATCTTTTCTAAAGAAACTACATTGATGCCAATGACATAAAAATGATTGAAATTTTTTTTCTTGACTATGGCTTATTGAACATGAGACTTCCCTGAATTTTCCACTTATCAGTTCATAAACTCCACACACCTCTTTCCTTGGCCATCATGTAATTAAATGGAATCTAAAGCACCTGATCATAATGTTTGTTCATAATAATCTAGGTATCGTGCACCATGTTTGACTGAGGTGATCCTTAGAATTTCTATCTGCAGCTGTGCCAACTTCAGTTTTGTGTATAGACTGCATACTGTGTTGTTTTTTTAAATCTGAACTGTCTATTTCTGTTCTTGATTTGGTTCTGACTAGAATGATGCAAGTGAAAGAACATACGTAAATTATAACTATGCCTGCCACTTACACTCTATTACTATGGGTAGGGTTTTAATCTCATTGACATTTAATAGAAAAATTTATGTACTAGATGCTACTTTAAAAGTGATTATCTCTCTTCTCAAAAGCACCTTAGATTCCAAAACCACTTGTTAGTCATTTTACTGGACTATTTACCATTCAGTCAACATGTGTGTTAATCATGAAGTTGAGACAAATATGTAGATTACTCCGATCACTTCTTCAATGTGACTTTTTAGATCTCTTTCTGATGATAGGTTACCAGAAAAAAATTTCCATGTACATTAAGCCTAAACCTAAAATCTAAATGTATGTATATACACAAATGTACATACATTTTTGTTTGCTCACACCATAGAATGAGGTAGACCTACACCCAATATTTGGTTTGAGTATTTAGACTGATGATATCACATATATACCAACAGAGTAGGGAAAAAACTTTATTGATGAGTAGGGGAATACTCATCACATAATAAGTCTTCTCGGGAGATCAGTGTGCTACCCATACCGGTCAAAGTGATTTGAGAGAATAGGGTTTTTAAGGCGATTGGGGGAAGGAAATTCCTGAGCGTGACTTGAACTTCCTGCAGGAGTCAAAAGTGATGGTATCAGCCTTTCTTTTCAATTTGCCTAGATGTGAGACAGAGGGAAAAAAGGAAGAGAGACTTAAAAACTGTCAGTAGGCAAACATCAAATAAAGGAATTAGGTATTTATGACAACACTACACTTGCACAAACAATATCTCAGATTCGAATACACCTTCCTGCACATGCTATCTCACTTACCAACTTTTTCCATAAGATTTCTGTGCATTGCAAGTATTAGGTTCCTATTAACTCCCTGACTCATAATCCCTGCTCCCCTTTTTCCGGGAGCCAAGGGCAGGAAAGTTAAGGTGAAATCCATATTTTCTACCCCCAAAGTATACCAATTTTCAGAACTGAAATTTATCTTCCACATGCTCTATGTTGAATGATTTCATATACAAAACAAGTTACATGTTCTGAGTAATAATTCATATTACCAAAATTTAAACCAAGGCCATGTAATCTTCGATGCTTCTCATCGGCCTAATTGACTCCTTCCAGAGCCAATGAAACATATTTGTGTACATTTTGAGTTCTGTCGTGGAAAATGAGAGATTATTTCTTCTTGAAAAATTATTGAAGTCCTAAATTCCCAACACAAAATAGCTAATATTAATTTCCTTCGTCAGTGAGGCCTCCATCCCTCCCCCTGGGTAGTATTTGTTGCCCTGTCTTTTGTGTTTTCTTAGTACCTTGGTAATATCTTGTGATAGAACTTAGTCCTCAAACCATGAAAGTTTAATTACAAGATGACTAGACTATTCTATTTCCCTGGTATCCAGTAGATGATAAATATATTTTTCCCCAGATAAAAATATTGAAATTCTTCAAGTCACAAAACGCATTACTTTTGGCAAGAAATTCAGAGAGAGGAATAGTGAATAAAATTTTTGGAACAAGAGGAGGAATAATGTAGATAATTTATGTGTAACTAGAACAAGTTGAATCTCAAAGAGATGGAAAGATATTATTGAAATCATAACTACTTCCTAACTTACAGCAATATACTTATGAAGAAAATGTCTCACAAATAATAGAATTCTCAAATAATTTGCCACCTACCACAAGAATTGAGGATCAGCACAGTACTCTGTTCTTCTTCAAGTGGGGTCCCTGGATTTGGAGGGCTTCCTAGATCACATCAAACACCAACACTGACATCTGCTGGAAATGCACTCTGCCCACAGTTTCTGCGCTTGTTTAAAAAGAGAAGAAAAAGAGCACAGAAACAAGATGATAAGAAACTACCCAGAAACTGCCAAATAAAGAAAGATATGAAGAAAACATGAGATTGAACTATCTTGGGTATTTCTTTTATTGAGAATTTAGCATATACATTTTTCTTACAGGTCTACAAATTACTAATTCTTGTATAAGTAATGTTTAACATGACTCCCCAAATGCATTTGATATATTTTTAAAACATAATAAGATACATAGCCCTGTAGATGAGGGATTCAACTAACTTCTACTTTGTTTCATAAATATCTTGGGTCATGCTTTGTGAATCATAAGATTAAGTCATAAATTCTCAGTTTTTTATGGGTATAAATAACAGTATCTTGATGAATGGTTTGTTGTGGTTTTTATTATTCTGTTTTCCTAAGTTTCCTTTCTATGATCTTGCTTGTGATAATAATTAGGTACTTGGAGAATAGTTAACTGAAAAATATATTTTTCTCCACTTCTTCATAAATTTTAAATATAATCAGATACAAAATATTTCCTTCCACACTTATTTCTCTTATTTATTAACATTTTTTGTATGAGAAAAAAATTTCTATGAGTCAAAGGAATCTTGTTTTATTGTTTAAAGAATTCCCAAAACTTGCATATTTAAAATGATTTTGTATAAAAATTAGTTCCTATCTTCTGAGTATGAGATTTCCATCTTAAAATATGTTCATATTTTCTTCTAAATTTATATCAGAAGTTTTATTTTGGGGGAAATAAAGTATTTACTTGTGTCCCATTTTGCTTATTTTTAATCTCCTTATTGTAAAATATAACAATTTTACAGAAAAAGTCAACAAGACACAAATGCAGTTTACTGCATTGTAACAAAATGAACACTCATGAAACTGTCACTCAGATGAAGAAATAAATTATTGCCAACCTCTTATAAAAACCCTTGTTGCAGTTCTCAGTTACAATTCACACCCTTCCTTCTTTTTACTGGGATTTTAATTTTATATAAATGAGGTTGTAGTGCATCTTTTCTTTTATGTTTGGCTTCATTCAGTCAACATTTTGAGTTTCATTTGTGTTGCTGCTTTTGACTACAATTATTTCTTCACTGCTCAGTAGTATTCCATATTAATATATCATCATTTGTTGATCCAATCTGTTGTTGATGGGTATCTGGGTTATTTCTGCTTTGGGACTATTTCTAATTATAGTGCTTCTGTAAGAATTCTTATGCCTGCCTTGCAATACATATGCAGGTAATTTTGTTGGATATAAACCTGAGTATATTTGCTTTATCACAAGTTATGTGAATCTTTAATTTCAACAAGTAACCCCAGATATTTTTATAGATAGTCTTAACAATTTGTATTCTATCCAGAAGTATATGAGTATTTCATTCACATCATATCTTGCCCAACAACTGATATGGACATATTTTTCCATTTGACCAATTGGGTTGGGTTTATAGTAGCATCTCATTTTGTTTTTAACTTGCACTGATATTTCTCCTTTATAAACTACCTAAATCAGTCCCTTGACCATTTTCCTAGTGGGTTGTCAGTCTTTTTTATGTTTTTAGATATTTTTTCAAAATAAATTCATTTTATTAACCTCTATCATCTTTACAGTTTCTTAATGTTTTCTCTTGTTGAAGAGAATTGCTTAATATTAATATGGTTAAATTTACCAAGGTATAGCACATAAATAATTTCAGGCTGTTTCTTAAATATGAGGTTCCTGCAAACAAATAACTTCATCTTAATGGGTATCTATTTAATATAGCCAAGGATGAGGATAAAGATAGGGTCCATTGGGAACCCAGGTATCTGCAGATATGTTTTCCCGGCTGTGGACTAGTAGTATCCACATAAATATTCCAAAATATTGAAGATGCAATTTGATAGAGTTTAACTACAACTCTATTAAACCCCCCATTCTCATCAATCATATTGCTTTTCACCAGACACTTCAAAGCCACTCTTGTGTCCTTTGTCCATCTCTATCCCTCCATATCCAATCAATTGCAAATCCTACCTCTTGAGACTTTCATACTTTATACGGTCCTTCTGATGCCAGTAGCAGTCATGACTATGTACCTCTCAGATCTCCAACTACCTAAGAAACACAGTAGACTTAGTCCTAACTGCTTCCTTCCTAAATTTGCTGCTTAATACCAAGACTATTTCCCCTCAGATAAGCTCATTTACTTGTCACAGCTGGAGACAATTTGAGCTATCCCCTGAACTTGTGCTTCCTGATTTACAAATCTAAGACCCCCAAACACATGCCACTGATTTATTTTAGCCTCTTCCTGTTTTTCTCAGTAGATGCAATAAATACTGCTTTTAAATTGGATGTGTTAGACAAGCAATTCATTAGATTTTGTGGGATCAAAATGCAGGTGATGACCACTTTTTTTGACTTAATGAACTTAAGGTTTGGTTACTGTGCAATTATAGAAGGCCAAGTAATATTTTCCTTTATCACTACCAACATGATGATGCTTTAAGAGAGTTACATAACATTGAAAAGCAGTGAGAGATCTGTGAAGTTGTGTGTTTTGCAACCATCCCAGGCCAGGCAGGTTCACCATTAGTTCAGACAGCTTAAAAGAGAACTTTGAGGGGCCTTCCCGGTGGCCAAGGTGTTGCCTCAGCTCTATCACCTCACTATCCTTACCGCCTGATTTCCAGCCAGGGAGCACCTTCCCCACTCCTCCCCTTACAGCGATATTTCAGTAAATCTCACTGTTGTGCTCTAGACTCTGTCTCTGGTGAATCCTCTCACCCCCTGCACTTCTGGCCTACACTCCCTTGGCCTCATCCCCACAGGTTAAAAAATAGTATGCAGCAGAAACCAGCCAGCAAACATTCTTTCCTCTTTGGACTCTCTGGCGTTCTCTCTCGTGGTCTCTTCCTCTCGCAGCCAGCACTCCCCTCTTTTAGCCTACCCTCGGTAGCCAGTCTTCTGTCTTTCTGTCTGTTGAGTGACACTACCCTTAGAGACTCAGCCTCTAGGTGCACTTAAGCATGCCCACACCACACTCCAAATATCCAAGCCCCTTTTGCATACAAGGCCGCAGGAGATAGCCACAGAGGCTAGCAGCATAAAAGCCTGACCAATTTCACTTACCCTACATTGGGAATGTTTGTCTTCTAACGACTGTAGATTCATCTTCTGGGCTCTTATTCCTCCTTTGCTTCTTAAATATTAGTGGCCTTCCCTTTCCTAGGGTAGCCTGTCTAGTCCACTAGTATATCAGTTATCTGTTTCTATTACAGTTATTTGTTGAAACTATAGGGGCAGAGAAAATTTCCCCCACCCCCCTCAGGGTTCCATCAAATTGACACCAAACACATTAGTAAGAGAAAAGAACAAATGTAATTACATATCTATGACCATGAAGCAAAATGTGGGCATATGCCTTGAGCAAAAGAATAAGCAGGGCCTGCAGCTTTTTTTTTTTTTTTTAAGATTTATTTATTTATACATACAAGCTGGGGTATAGGCCAGAGGCGTGGGTGGCGAGAGCGTTCACCAGAGACAGAGTGGGGAGCAGAACAGGCAGATCAGAAATACACTGCTGAGGGGAGCAGCGGGCGAGGCAGGAGAGGTCTGCTGCACCATGTGGGACTCTCCCCAGCTGGGCATCAAACCCGCATCGTGAGCAGCCAACAGCTCCACGGCACAGCGCTCAACCTCTGCACCACCAGGGAGGCCCCTGCAGCTTTAAGAACTGCGGAGTGCGGGGGACTCACATGATGAAGACCGCATGTTCTGTAATTAGTTTCTCCCTGACATCTACACAGGTTTCTCAAATAGAAAGATTTTTTTCTGGGGAAAATCCTAAATCTGGGTAATATACCAAATTTTTTATTCTTCTAGGTAATTCAGGGAGTGGTAAAATTTTCCCTTGCGCCTGCAGTGTCTTGAGTGACGTCAGCATAAAATAATCCACATGCCAGAGAGACAAGTCTTGAGAAGTCTGTTGTGAACATCTCCGGGAGGCCTATTCTTCAACACATACATCTTGCCAACTTTTCTTTGGATTCTCTGAGCATGGAAATTTATTCAGCTTAATTGTATTGTCCTCAATATCTACTACACTGTATGGTACAGATTAGCATTCTTTAAATTCCTACAGAAGAAAGAACAGGACAAAAGGGATGAAGAAAGGGTGGGAAAGGACAGAAGAGGGAAGCAGTAAAATAATATGAACTGAGGCATTCTTCCACAAAGTCTTTTAAAGTAATTAGCTCTCATTAACTATAGAATGAAACATTTCATCTCTTAATCAGGGGGTGTTAATTAGCAGTGAACAGGTGGGGAAATGGTTTGTAAAGGGATGGAGTGACTTCCAAGACCCTTTTATGCCACATCAGATGGAATAAGTGTTCAATACATCTTTTTATAAGGAGGGTTCTGCTAGGAGTTGAGAGTCTAAAGTTATGTGTGATCAGTAATCAGAGCCTTGGAGAAAATATAAAGGGAACAGGGAAGAATAAAAATAAACCAACTAATTAAAACAAGATAAATAGATTAAAAAGCATTCAGAATGTAGGTGTATTTTCTGTAGAAATTATTTTCCACTGTAATTCTTAAAATCTGTTCCTCTTCTGCACCATTGTTAATGTTAATTAATGCAAGCTTGAGGAGCCTGGGAAAAGAAATAAATATGTAAATAAAGACAATTTAGTAATGAAAGACATTTACATACATCATACTCAAAATTTCAGACTTGGAAATATTTTAAAGAATAGAGAAAGATTGTAAAGGTACATTCTCTCTGTCACCACAGAGTATTTTTATAAGGCACATCACACATACCAAAATATTCCTTCCTACATTCTGCTTTCCATAGATAATAAGTTAAGTAATCATATTTTTTTTATTCGAAGAGAGAGAGAAGTTGTAATTAAAAACATTCTAAATCACTCTGTTCTGTGGTACAGTTAAGGGGAGATGGGCAATCTTGGCTGGGAAAATACCAGCTCATTTCTCCAGACTATTTTTCAAAAAATGAAAGGTACTGAGAGTCTATCAATCTTCCTCTATACTCAGTGGTTACATTGTTTTCCTGGCCTGAAAAGTACAGTTCCATACAATGTCCCTCTGCACTTTCAATCAGGTTGGGAGAGAGATTTTATTAAAATTCAAGCAAGCTTAACATTCAACCAACTCCTAATAAGTACAAAAGTTGGTGCCTGGCACTGGGTCCCAAACAAAGATCAGTTAGACATGTTCCTCCTTTCTTCAGGGAAATTCAGATTGGTAAATGACAAACCTGTGACGTCAGGCAGAATAAAATAAGTGTGGAAATAGAGATAAAAATAATATGCCTCTTCTGTTCAGCAAAAGAGACATTAACCAAAACTAACAGACACCCTACTAACTGGGAAAGGATCTTTGCACACAATACATCTGATAAAGGACTGATAACAAAAATTTACAAGGAACTCACACAACTCAACAAAAAAAAAAGCCAATAACCCAATCAAAAAATGGGCAGAAGAGCTCAAAAGGCACTTCTCCAAAGAAGAAAAGCAAATGGCCAACAGATACATGAAAAAATGCTCAACATCACTTATA
>PVIJ01009547.1:0-66199 GCA_004024925.1 Scalopus aquaticus | reverse complement strand
CCTTGATTATAAGTGATGTTGAGCATTTTTTCATGTATCTGTTGGCCATTTGCTTTTCTTCTTTGGAGAAGTGCCTTTTGAGCTCTTCTGCCCATTTTTTGACTGGGTTGTTGGCTTTGTTTTTGTTGACTTGTGTGAGTTCCTTGTAAATTTTTGTTATCAGTCCTTTATCAGATGTATTGTGTGTAAAAATCTTTTCTGTGGGAGATTGCTTTAAGAACACTAAATTTTTAATTCCCATAGCAAAACAAAACAGCCAGTAAGACCTAAAACTAGAAAAAAAAAGAAATAATGTTAAACAAGTTATTTTGAAATATGGCCGCAAACTACAGAAGAAACAGCTTAAAGTTGAAAGAGGTTGTCTTTGAAAACTAGAAATCATAGAGGGGAGGGGTGCAGGAGAAGATTGCTGGTTTTCATTGTGAGCTATGTGAAAACTTGACTTTTTAAACAATGTACAAGTGCAACTTTGATAAAAATTATTAAATTGTAATAGAGTGATATCAAGCTTTGCGACCCCCCCAAAAAAAACTAGAGTAAGTAATTGGCATGACACAAAACTTGAAATGCTTGGTTCTAAAGTTAAAAGCTTGCTTTTCTATTCTTCACTCTTCTCTGGGAATTGATTAATTCAGAGAGAGAAAGAAAAGTCTGTGAACAACTAATTACTAGCAATTAATGTCCTTTTTCCTTATGTCCAGTTGCAAATCATTGTTGCCTACCAACAAGGACTGCCAAGCAAATTCTAAAGAGGTGTTCAGCTTATAATGTACATTGTTAAAACCAAGGTGAAAATCTACACTTCTTGTTCTAGTTCCCTTGTGTGACTAAACAAAAGGCATGAATAGCAATGTGACTCTCTGTAAAGCTGAATGTGTACCAGGTGCAAGGACAGATCGCACTTCATGTTGGTGAATACACCAAGGATTTCATTGCTAAATGACTTCGCTCTGCTGAAAAGAACGACTGCCACCAGAGGACCTTTATTAGCAAAAGCAACTATGAGTGAATGAAAATGCAACACAAAACAAAAAGACATTTCCAAAAAGCTTGGAAGATGAATGGCTCTTTTGGATTTATCTAAAGAACAGCTCCTCCTCCTCACTTTTATTTTCAGCCAGCAATAGTGTGCTGCTTCTTTATCAGACCTATTTTCCACATAGATATTAACAAAAAAGTTTCTCCTTTGTTGCTTCCTTCTGCCTGTAAGCATTCTGAGGCTGACATTGACCTTACAAGAGGCAGAACTCAGAATGATGTAGGGTTAGCTTGGCATTAGCACCATGATTCTCAGCTGCACTTTAGAGGAAGTTAAATTATGAAAATGGAATTCTACTGAGCATCTCTAACTTCCTTCATTACTTACTTGTATAAATATTGATTCTTGCCTAATGACCCTAAAAGGTGACATTTATAATGGGAATTTTCTTTGTCCTATTGTTCAACTGAGCTCACCAGGTATTGAGAGCTCCTACTGCAGTTAGAGCATTCATATCTAGTTCTATCTACACCTAGCTACCAACAATAGAACATTTCTCCCACCTAGAAGCACATCTTCCACAGAGGGAATAAGAATGGTTCAGAACAAACATTTAGGCACCATGCATTTTTGAGCTCTTTTGAGCTCTTCTGCCCATTTTTTGACTGGGTTGTTTAAGGGTACCTGGGTCTTTTAAAATTCTGGCTTTGGAATGTTCCTGAAAATGATTCTTTAGTAACAGCATCCAGTACGCCATTTCTGAAGACTTGATTTCCACTGTGCTGGCCACTTTGGCATGCTTTCTAATTCTCAGATGGTTTCTATTCATTCAGCTCAAAAACATAAGTGCTAATTGCCTTGCTCTGGACTCTCTTAGTAGGTGTAAACTTTCCATCTGAGGCATGAGGGTCTAGTCCCATGATTCCTATTAATGTTAATAAATAAAGCGCTATAGTAAAATGTTGGCCAGGGTGAAATAACTCTCAAAACATATGGACTCAAGATGATCATTCACAGGCAACAAAGACCTGAATCTAAGAACCTAAAGCTTAGCTTTTTTCCTAGCTCACACAGGTTTTCTGCTTCATATATCTGCAAATAGATGAAAAGAATTTACCCCTTACCCTTCTATTCACAGATTTAGCGTTGACAAAATTGTGCTATTTTTCCTGTGTAGAGACATTGCCAAGGTGAGTATTTTTAACCCATCAACACCTGCTACAAGGAAGAAGTTTATTTACTAGGCATAGTATATGGAGTTCATATCCTTGGGGACAGACAGGACATACACACAAAACAGCTAATTAACAACAATAAGTAGAGTTCTCTAAATGACAAAAATGAAATAATTGTATAGGAACTGAGAAAGGGGACATACACTGCTTGGGTAGGAGAGGTAGATCAAAGGAAATGACTATAAGTGACCTTGGCCAGGTTAACATCACTGAGCAATGCCAGCCTTTGTTTCTGTATTTATGAAAGTGGGATTAAATAGCATCTGGCATATTAATGGAGTATTGAGGTAAAATTTAGTTATAACATGTAAATGACTTAGAACAAATTCTAACACGGAGCAAGAGCTCTATAGTTATAACTGCAGCTACTACTGCTATTGTTGTTATTATCATTATTAGTGGGAAAAGACAGTCCTGGCAAGGAAATTATCACAACAAATTAATAAATGAATTAATTCCACTTAATCACATGCTTATATTGACATGAAAAACCAATATCGACAACTTTTTCCTTTTGTCCCTGATCTTAGTGAACTGGCCATTTGGAAAGGTAAGTATTTAAGTGTTGAGATGTCACTTATATTATAAATTGCCCATAGCTGCATCACAAAGTTTGATTATTTGCCTAAAATGTTAAAAGTGGAAGCATATGTTATTCACTTAAAAGGAGACAGTTCACATATTTGTTTAATGACTTCTGCTCAGTCATACATGAAGATCCAGGTGCTTTGAATACAGGCATTAGTGCAAAACTAAAAAACAAGAAAATGAGGTGCCAGGCAGTACGCATGATTTAGAACTCATTTCTCCAGTCATATGAATGTAAATGCCTCATTTACATAAACCCACTCATATTGATGCTAATCGGGAGCAAAGAAGAGGCTCTCACTTTTATCCAGCATCAGAAACAGGAAATCAGAATTCAAATTATTCCCAGTGGAAGTGGGGATAAGATTTTTCAAATTGTTATGTTGATCAGTTTTAATATCTGGATATTAATTCAAGAAATATCTATTGAATAAAGAGCACTTATTGAGTGCTTACCATAACCCAGGCATTGTCCTAAATGTATTCTCATTTTCACATAATTTTTTACAATAATCTTAATAAGAAGGTTTAATTATTATTCCCTCTTTTCCTAATAAAGAATTGAGGTTTAAGTAGAATGACCAAGTTGCACAGTATCCCAGAGTGTGTCTATCTGATTTTAAACCCATTCTGCCTGCTCAATATTAATTAAGGTGTTTAATATAACTCCATCGGCACCTACTTCCATCTGCTCTTTCCCACTCACATTCTCATAAAGCATCCAAAGGGTGTTTCCTTTTCCTTAAGTCATACGGAAAGTTATGCAAGGGGATAATATGGAAGGAGTAAGAATGGTTCTAGTAGCAAGACCATTGAGCAGTCTACCAGAGTACAAAGGAGAAAACTCAATACTCACATTGTCATTACATGTCATTCTGTTTTAATCAGCCAACAGTAATAATAATGTCCACATTATGTAGAAAAGGATGGACTGCTGAAGGGGTTGTTTTTAGCAAATATTGAAGACAATTTTAGAGGTTTAATGCAAGGAAATAAAGATTTATGCATTTATAGTCAGATGCATCTGATAATTTCCCAGAGCACCAGAGTTCTGAAAATGTTTTATTTCAGGCAATCTGTAGGAGTAAAACATAAGAGTCAAGTGAATCAGCATAGATCTTGCTCTTGATTCTTTGCTCTTGAGAGCAATATTTGTTTTCATCTTAGGAAGATTGCTTTAGGATCTTGTTTCTGCTTCTTTGCTACTCACTTGGCAGTTGCTTCTCCCTACAGGACAATCAGTGGCAGCTCCACCAAGCACTACCACGCACTGCCCCCAAGGATTCCTGTACCTGCACAGTAGTTCAGGCTCTCCTGGGGGGTTTCTCTTGTTGTATCCCTTAATTTCAAGCACCACCCACATACCAAGATTCAGGGGAAATTCACTTTACAAATGAGTTGGGAGTAATTAAAATCAAGTCCAACAGAAGGAAACAACTTTGACAGCTTTATTTGAATTTGACTATTTCCAAAATAAATAAATAAATAAATTTGACTATTTCCAGAGTTAATGGGAAAAGTAAAAAACAAATACCAAAACCCAAAAGTTAACCCCTTCTCAGATGATCTCATGGAAGTACATCCATATTACTCCCTATGTATCTTTTTCTTCTTTTGTCTGAGATCCTCTATCTTCAGATCTTTAATCATTCTCACTCATGTAGGAGATACCCACTGCCTGCCCACAAGAGGTTGCTTTACTTTAGGATCAAGTCATAAGAAATCTGTAGCAGTAGAGTTTCTTTTTTTTTAATATATGTTTATTATCTTTTGCATTATAGTGTATTCCCGTGGGTTACCCACCACCAATTCACCCGTGAACCATCACCATAGTCCCTTGTGCTCCTCTCTCCCCGATTTTGAACACTTATCTACCCCCACACACACACACACACACACTGAATCTCTCTTCTTTGGTTTCTCTAGATTTCTGTAATAAGTGAAACCATTTGATATTTTTCTTTCTGGCTTATTTCGCTGAGCATGATCCCTTCTAACTCCATCCATGTTGCTGTGAATTACGTGTGTTTATCTTTTTTGAATGCTGAATAGTATTCCATTGTGTATATGTACCACATCTTCTTGATCCAATCATCTATTTTTGGGCATCTGGGTTGTTTCCATACCTTAGCTATTGTAAACAGTGCTGCAATAAACATATGGGTGCATGTATCCTTTTGGATTAGTGTTTTTGTGTCCTTCAGGTAGATTCCCGAAAGTGGTATTGCTGGGTCATATGGAAGTTCCATTTTTAGCAGTTTGAGGAAACGCCATACAGCTTTCCATAGTGGCTGGATCAATTCCCACCAGCAGTGTAGGAGGGTTCCTTTTTCTCCACATCCTCGCCAGCATTTGTTGTTACCTGTGTTGTTTTAATGTGTGCCATTCTCACTGGCGTGAGGTGGTATCTCATTGTGATTTTGATTTGCATTTCCCTAATTATAAGTGATGTTGAACATTTTTTCATATACCTGTTGGCCATTTGCTTTTCTACTTTGGAGAAGTGTCTTTTTAGCTCTTATGCCCATTTTTTGACTAGATTTTATACTTTGTTTTTGTTGAGTCATGTGAGTTCTTTGTAGATTTTTGTGATCAGTCCCTTGTCTGTTGTATGGAGTGCAAATCTTTTTTCCCAGTCAGTAGGCTGTTTCTTTATTTTGTTAATGTCTCTTTTGCTTTACAGAAGCTTTGTAGTTTGATGTAATCCCAGCTGTTTATCTTTTCCTTCACTTTGGGGCATGTGTCTTTAAAAATGTTACTAAGATGCATGTCATGTATTGTTTTGTCTACATTTTTGTCTATATATTGCATGGTTTCAGATCTTACATCCAAGCCTCTTATCCATTTTGAATTGGTGTTCATGCTTGGTGTGAGGTAGAGGTCTAGATTAATTTTTCTGCCTGTAATCATCCAGTTTTCCCAGCACTATTTGTTGAACAAACTGTCCTTGTTCCACTGCATATTTTTTGCACCTTTATCAAAGATTTATTGTCCATATATATGTGGATTGATTTCTGGGTTCTCTATTCGATTCCATTGCTCTGTTTGTCTATTTTTGTTCCAGTACCATGCAGTTTTAATTATTATGGCTTTATAGCATAATTTGAAGTCTGGGAGGGTGATACCTCCATTTTCCTTTTTGGTCAGGAGAGCTTTGGCTATTCGAGGTTTTTTGTGGTTCCATATGAACTTCATCAGTATTCATTCTATCTCTTTGAAGAATGTCATTGAGATTTTTATTGGAATAGCATTGAATCTGTAAATTGCTTTTGGTAGTATGGCCATTTTGATAATGTTGATTCTTCCAATCCTGAGCCGGGGATATCTTACCATTTCTTTGTGTTTTCTTCTATTTCTTTTAATAATGTTTTATAGTTTTCTTTGTATAGGTCCTTCACCTCTTTTGTTAGGTTTATTCCCAGGTATTCAATTTTTTGGTTTCGATTGTAAAAGGGGTGGTTTTCTTGATTTCCTCCTCTTTGGATTGATTGTTTGCATATAAGAAGGCTACTGATTTTTGTGTGTTGATTTTGTATCCCGCTACTTTACTAAATTGATTATTCTGATTAGTTTTTCTGTGGAGTTTTTAGGGTTCTCTATGTATATTATCATATCATCTGCGAATAGTGATAGCTTTACTTCTTCTTTCCCTATTTGGATTCCTTGTATGCCTTTCTCTTGTCTTATGGCTCTTGCTAGGATTTCCAGTGTTATATTGAAAAGCAGAAGTAACAGTGGACATTCTTGTCTTGTTTCAGATTTCACAGGAAAGGCTTTCAGGTTTTCACCGTTGAGAATGATATTGGCTGTGGGTTTGTCATATATGGCATTGATCATGTTGAGGTATGTTCCTTCTGTTCCTAGAATCTCAAGTCCTTTCATCATAAATGGATGTTGGGGGCCTCCCTGGTGGCACAGCGGTTAAGCACTGTGCTGTGGAGCTGTCGGCAGTGGAGATGCGAGTTCGACGCCCAGCCGGGGAGAATCCCATATGGTGCGGCAGACCTCTCCTACCTCGCCCGCTGCTCCCCTCAGCAGTGTATTTCTGATCTGCCTATTCTGCTCCCCACTCTGTCTCTGGTGAAGCCTCTCGCCACTCCACGCCTCCGGCCTGTACCCCAGCTGTATGTATAAATAAATAAATCTTTTTAAAAAATAAATAAAAAATAAATGGATGTTGGACTTTGTCGAATGCTTTCTCAACATCTATTGATATGATCATATGGTTTTTATTTTTCTTTTTGTTGATGTATTGTATTACATTTATTGACTTTCTGATGTTGAACCATCCTTGTGCCCCTGGAATAAATCCCACTTGGTCATGGTGAACTATCTTTTTGATGCATTGTTGGATTCTGTTAGTTAAAATTTTATTGAGGATTTTTGCATCCGTGTTCATTAGAGAGATTGGCCTGTAGTTTTCTTTTTTGTGTTATCCTTGTTCTGTTTTGGTATTAGGGTGTGTTGGCTTCATAAAACATACTTGGTAGTATTCCTTCCTTCTCAATTTTTTGAAAAAGTTTGTGTAGGATAGGCACTAGTTCATTTCTGAACGTTTGGTAGAATTCATTTGTTAACCCATCTGGTCCTGGGTTTTTGTTTTTGAGGAAGGCTTTGATTACTGTTTAGATTTAATTGTAGTAGTAGAGTTTCAAGTGTTCATTTAACCACAAATAACACCATAGTGGGAGATGAGGTGTAGTGAAGGAACCTGGATACTCTAAGTGTAACTCCTCCCTGCCCCCACTCCCATCAAAGTAATCCTCTCACTCTTTCTGGTTCTCCAGAAGAAAAGCAGCACACCAGCACACACAGAGCCATTTTCAGCAAATGTTACCATAGAATTTTCAGAAAATTATCATCTCAATCCATATTAAGGAAAAAAAATATTTCCTTAAGTAGAACATACAAGAACTTTATTCTGAGTGTATGATTTTCTGCAAATTCATTCTCACACATAGAAGTCAAGTGCAAGAAAGCAAAGCCTTTTCACGCCCCAAAGCAGTTTCCCCTAATCACTATTTTCTGACCATCCCAAGGCCTGCCCAACACTTCAGGGAGAAAGATACCTTTTCTTTCCCTCAGTTTGATCATTTTCCTGGATCTGCATCTTTCAGACTCATCTCTGCAATAGAAGGATCAAACAGAAGGATCACCATTGTCTTGTTTATAGCTATTGTTCTGTCATCAAAGGCAATGTTCTGCCACTTATATTTGAAGGGAAAAAAAGATATTTAATACAAATAGAAGACAAATAAAATTTCTTTACACCCATTCATCCTAAAACTGCAACATTTCAAGAGAAAACCCAAGCACTGGTTTCATTTAAAATGAAACTAAAATAGGGACTCCCTGCTGGCACGTGGGTTAGTCTGAGCACTATCACCAGCCACTGTGACATGAGATCAATCCTCGGCCAGGGAGCTAACCCACATATGGTGCAGCAGACCTCTCCTGTCTTGCCCACTGCTCTCCTCAGCAGTATATTTCAGTAGATCTGCCTGTTCTGCCCCCCACTGTCTCTGGTGAATCCTCTCACCTCCTGCACCTCTTGTCTGCACCCTAGTTCTTGCATGCATAAATAAATAAAATAAGTCTTTAAAAAAATAGAACCAAAATATTTAAAGGTGTTTGGTGCCACCGATCTAAATAACATCTACTTAGTTCAGTAAGTTTGCAAGTGTGTTCACTAGTACAAGACCACTACATATGTGCTTCATGGGAGGTATTTTCTAAGTTTCTCTGTATTTGAGTTGCCTGAGTCTTAAGAATGTCTTAAGTATTTCTTTATAGTCTAAGTTCCCCTGCTTGGTCATTCTTCTTTTCTTTCTTTCATTTTTTTTTTTTTTGTAACATCCTTATTATATATCCAGATTCCCTTCTCTTTCCCCCTTTCTGCTACCATATCCCTGACCAGGGAGAACTAAAAGTTGGAAACAAATCTGAAGTATTTAAATTATATAATAAAATACAATTCAGTATTTGTGTCTCCCCCTTAAAAGTCAATGCAAATCAAGTTTATTCTTGCCTATCAAACAATCAATTAAAAATCTGAAAAACATTTTTTAAAAATCCCTGGATAGGAAGAATAACGAAAACTTGAGAGGGAAATTTAAAAGTAGTTCCATTATTCAATGTTTCTTCATAGAAGTGCAGAGATAATTTGAAAGATATGTATTCGACACTGCACAATCCAAGTGATGAACAGACCGAATTGAAACTATTTATCTAAACCAAGAGTCATTAAAACAAAAACCACAGGCCAAGCCCAGACCACTGCCTATTTTGTTAATAAGGTTTTATTGGAATGCAATACCACTCATTCATTCATGTATTATTCATGGCTGCTTCTGCACTGCAATGGCCACGGTTAATAGTGGGACAGAGACTGTGGTCCATAAAGCCTAAACATTTACCATCTGGCTCTTTACAGAAACACTTAGTATATTTGGAAAACTTATGTCTCATGCATGAAGTAATATGAGCAGAAACAAGATTGCTGAAGGTATATTCAGCATCAAATTTGAATCTTTTTTTGCCCTTATATTTTGAATTTTTGACTACTGTTGTGATTATTATAACATGCTATGTCTATGTCCTGAAGAGCTTATCAGTAGTTAAAGAGTGCTGCCCTATAGAGAAAGAAAGCAAAAGGTCAGTAAAAACCAAACCAGTAGCTAACCCTAGAAATCTGTGAATAAAATCAAGTATACCAGAGGGCTGGGGAGTGGACAGCAAGGGCACCCAGTAGACTGTGGTGAAGACTGTGGATGCTTTGGTAGTGGGAGTGGCTGGTGACATACATCTGAAAAGGTAGGATCTAACACCTCTGAATCATACACAGGGCTGTAAAACATTACCTGAATAAAATAATATTTAAAAAATAATGTTACAATCTTTTGCACAAGTGGGAAATTTCACCAAAAAATGGCCTTTGATTTAGTCATAACCAAGTCTATCAGCAAGATATTACACAGACTTCTTCTTTTCTTAGCAGTTTCTGATTGCTATAAACCAAGATGTTCCCATTGTCTGAAGGCATTACATTGGTAGTTGAGTACAAAGACAGATTTCATTGGTTCAAATTCAACATCTATAATTTAAAACCATGTCTCAGTTTCCATATCTGTAAAATGGAGATAATAGTAGTACCTATGTAGCAGGTAAAAATATCTAGAACATGCCAAGGCAATATGTGCTTAATTAGCACTCCATAAATATTAGCTGTGGTCATTATTGGAAAGTGTGTTTCACTCTGTACTAAGACATGTGTTGTGTCCTCCAAAACAACAGTTACTTCAGTTTACCTTATAATTCTGGAAATGACTGTGTGTTCCATATGATGTATCAGTTAAGCATGTCCTAAATTAACCCATTCATCATTCAGTGATTATTCAGAGAGCATCCATTCCATGCAAACTGACATGTTTAAAACTATGAGGATACGAAAAAAGCATGAGATACAGTCCTATTGCTGGTAGAAATATAGCACTGATATTGGGGGGGGGGGATAGATATATCTATCTTTTCTTTTTTTAAAAATATATATTTTTATTGTTATTTATGTCTTTTACATTTTGTATTTCCCTTGGGTAACCCACCACCAATTCACCCGTGATCCATCTCTATGGTCCCTTGTGTTCTTTTCTATTCCATTTTGTGCTCTTATCCTCCCCTCCCCCAGCCCCCCCACCTACCCACACACCCACTGAGTGTCTCTCTCCTATTTGCTTTCCTTATAGTCCTGTTATAAGTGAAACCATTCAATATTTTTCTTTTTCTTTCTGGCTTATTTCACTGAGTATGATCCCCTCTAATTCCATCCATGTCGCTGCAAATTGCATGTGTTCACAATAGCAAAGGTATGGAAGCAACCCAGATGTCCAAAAATAGATGATTGGATCAAGAAGATGTGGTACATATACACAATGGAATACTATTCAGCATGCAAAGATATATCTATCTTTATTAGAAAAATAACCCAGTTCGTCCCCTGTGTCTTTCTTCCCCATGAGACTCCTTTACTTTCACATAGAACATTTCACTTCTGATCATCAAATGCATGGAAATTTCTTCCACATCAAACAATTCTCCATGACACCAACAGGTGTTCCACAATGTAATTCAGGTCTGACACCATCTACCGGTATATAGAGTCAGATACCACAGATTGAGGAGTCATTCCCATAAGAATGCTCCCAACCCACTTCAGATATTAATTGCAAGCAGCTGGTCCCCAGATCACCCACAACTTCTGTCCAGCTTAACTATACATCAGAAATTCCCATGAGCCCACTCCCCTCAGTTTTTATTAGCTTTCTGGAGTGACTCACAGAACCCAAGGAAACACATTTACCAATTTATTAAAGGAGATGATAAAGAATACAGATGAATAACCAGATGAAGATATACATAGGGAGAGATCAGACAAGGACCCCAGTGCAGTAACTTCTGTCCCCCTGGAGTAGGGATGCATCCCCCTCCAGGTAAGGGTGTATTGGCCAGTGTGTAAGTGCTCGAAGCCCCAAACTTTTATGGAAGCTTCCTCATGATCATTAACTCTATTTTCAGCCCTTTGCTCTTCTCAAATGAATGGGGAATGGGGTGAAACTTCCAAGCTTCTAATCATGACTTGGTCTTTCTAGTACCCAGTCCTCATCAAGGCATCATACAGAAGCCCACCCAGAGTTTCCTCACTGGAATTAACTATCTTACTATCACCCAGGAAATTACAAGTTTTTCAGGAGTCCTATGTCAGTAATCAGGGCCAAAGATCAAAACAAATATTACAACAAAAGTTACTGCAGAGTTCTTATCCTGTAGGAAATTATAAGGATTTGAGGAACCCCTGTGTCAGGAACTGGGAGCAGAAATCAAAATATATTTTCTATTATATCAGACTACCCAGGACACAAACAAACAGAAAATGAACAGTGATTACTCTCTGACAATCTGCCAAACAAAACTGGAAAGTCAGAACATCTTTGATATGGAGCAAGTCATAGAAGCCCCATTGAAATTACTCTATGCCACTCAGTTTGCTGCTAGTAAAATCCAGAGGGAAGAGTTCAATGAAGCTTGTAGTGGTTATGTAAGGAAGGCTTCATGGGCAGGGGAGAAATAGGAGTTGAGATGAATAGGTAAAGAGAGCAGGAGTGGTCTTGCCAAGCAAAGGATCACAAAGACAGTCATGCCATGGGAGTGAACAAACCACACTGACTGTGGTGTGGGGTACAATGGCCAGTGTCCACCGTTCATATGTGGATTTGGCCTCAAATATAATGATAATATCCCAAAAGGAATGTAGGATACAGAACAGTTTAGTGTAGACTTAGTAATTATCATCCTTTCACATTTCTAAATGGGCAAATTAGTAAGATGGTCGGTGCTGCACGTAACCTGTTCAACTCATGATCCTTTGGAAAAATGCAATCCTGAATTTGGGGGACAGAAAAGGAAACTGGAGTAGGTCACTATAATTTTGACTGAGACAATGAAATTGGGTGTTAAAGTCTCAACAATTTGTCAGATGGTTCAGAGGAGGATCACATAGAGTCAGTGAGGAAACTCAGAAGTCATGGTCAAAGAATAAAGTGGGAAGTATGTGACATGGAAATAAAAAAAAATTGAGCGTGATAACTGAGGTTTATAACAGACCAGTCACAGGGAATAAATGATGGAGGGGGAGTGAGGAGGAATCAAATATCACCCAAGGATGGCCCCAGAAAACTTTAGGAATAATGATGTCCCTGGCCAGATCAGAAAGTAGAGTACAGATTCTGCAAGTTACTTCCAGGTCTCTCTGCAAGAGTAGGGTAGAAATATATTGTCAGAATAATGATTATAAATATTGCATGTACATGTCTACTGAATTCCTTTCATATGAGTAGCAAAAGAATGGCCAGAGCTCCAGTATTTCCTATGACATCCATAACACATTATCTTGAAAATATTTCCAATGAAACCGAAACTATAATCTGTATGTGGGAAGCTGACTCAGAGCCAAGCTGTCCCTTTGGCAGCAATCTGGAGAGAACCACCTACTGCTACAGAGTCAGCTCTTCTCACAATGTGTATTTGCTTAAAAGAAAAAATTAAAACTCAGTGCCCAACCACTCTTCCCAGCGGCACCCACCTTACAAAATTTCTTGTGTGAACAACCCACTACTCAACAATCCTGAATATTCATAAACTCCTAAAACAGAAGGGAAGAACTTAGACACCCAAGGGGGTGATCATGGTGTGAAAGCAAAGGTGGGAGCTTGTGTAAAATATACAAGCTTATGGTAAATTTGATTCTTTCATTTAAGCAATCACTTTTTTTAAACTTTTGTCATATTTTTTCCTTATATGGTTCATTTTTGTACAGCAACCAGTTTCTCCCTCAGGTATAGACCTCAGAAGCAATAACCTTTAAGCAAATACTACCTTTGTGTTCCTCCCCTTCCTCTGTTGTGCCTCAAAATGGCATCCGGCCATATTGAAGGGTTAAAAAACAATGAGGTATCAGGAGGGGATCACTAGGTCTCTGCAGTTTGAATTTCATGCTAGCCTCTGGACTCTGCAAAAATGTGGCCACTTCGGGGTCCTGCCCCTCTGCTGAAATAGAGAAATCACGATACAGGTATTGGCCTGATCCCTTTTCCAAGTAAAAGCATTGCACTGCCTTCCAGCTTATGAGTTCCAGTTCACCAAGGTGAGCAATGCCCAAAAGATAGGGCAGAGTAATGGCAGTCATGATGCCATGCAAGTGTTAATGCCTGCTGGTTTGGCAATGCTCAGCAGAAGGCACTATACTGCCCATTGACCACCTAGAATCCAGAGAAGTGAAGAAAATAGAGGCTAAAAATAAATGCTGACATTCATGAATTCATCTGACTCAAACTTCCTGAGTACTTAGGAAAAAATATTGAGTTGGGGTTTCAAGGGCTTGGAACTTCAATATACAATAAAGGTAAAACCACCATACAAGTATACAAGTTATTAAGATATCAGTGTCCATCTACCATACACTCTTTATATATATTTTAGTTCATTTTAAATTTCAAGGGATTACCCAAATTATAATAATAATAATGGCTAACGTGCTGGGTTCTTCTTACACTGTGATCAGCATATTTATAGATGTAAACCCTATGGCAACATTTGGAAGGTGACAGTATTTTCTCTATCTTTCCACAGTTGAAGACTGAGGCATGAGGAAGCTAATTTGCTTGTCACGTAATCAGAAAGGTAGCAGAATGAGGACACAGACCCAAACATTCTAATTCTAGAGCTGTTTTCTTAATCAGATGTCAATGTATCAGTACATGGACAGTACATATACACACATGGATGAATAAATGGGTAGACAGACGGGTACTGATGTGTCTGGAAATTTTCAAAGGAAGCAACATTGTAAGTAGACTCTTAGACTTTTGTATGAGACAAGGTACTTCAGAGGCCACCTTGGTCCAGTGGTAGTGAAACTGGACTAAATCCTCTCCAGGGAGCAGAGTCAGAGAGAATCATATATTGGGGGAGCAAGACAGTGGAAATTCCAGCAAAGCTTTGAGCCAGGCCCTCCAGGGCCACAACAGCGTGAATAACTGAGTTTATCTCTTTTACATATTTGGATTCTGTGTGAGAATTTTGATAGCAAGAATTATACTGCTAAAAACAATTTGAGAATCACTGTTAGCCCAATGTATGCATCAAAAGTCAGAAAACTGAGGCCCAGTTTCATCTGCATCACACAGCAAGGTTATAGCAAATGTAGATCAAACACTCACTCTCCTAATTCAAGTGTGGAAAAGATGAACAGACAAATGTGACTCTTGACCCAAAGGGGGAAGAGAAGGATGAAAATCTTTCTTGTTATGATAAATGAACAATCCTTTACTATTAAGGAAAATGTGACTGGAACAAAATTTTTCAAGGGCTTCTCATTCTGTCATCTTCCCTCTGCTCCTTGATTAGGAGTTTTTTTTTTTCTGTAATTTACTTGAGTCTTTTATTCAAATGAGAGAACTCTCCACTAGTCCTATGTCTGACGCCATGTCAGGACTAGAGAATAGAGCAGAGAGACTTCTTCAGAAAGCCTCATCCAAGCTCAGCTGTGCCCTCTCAGTTATCAAAGAAGGATCACTTTATGGCAGAGAATTCCTAGTTAAGTTTTACACAAGGTAGATAAGTATCAAAGTATTAGTGTAAAAGTATATGCATATGAATATAAATATCACACTACAAAGAGCACATAAAAGCAAAGTTGGAACCTCCCTGGTGGCACAAGGGGTTAAGTCTCAGCACGATGAAGCCACCTACAGCCACTGCAGCATGAGTTCAATCCCCTGCCAGGGAGCTTCCCACATGGTGCAGCAGACCTCTCCTGACTCACCCACTGCTCCCCTCAACAGTGTATTTCAGTCAGTCTGCCTGTTCTGCTCCCCACTCTGTCTCTGGTGAATACTCTCACCTCCCCCCACACATCTGGCCTACACACCAGCTCTCGTATGCATAAATAAATAAATATTAAAAAAAAAAAGCAAAGTTGTCTGACTGGCTGTTTCGATAATTCAAAATGGAAGGTCAGAAGGTTGTGAGATAAGTTCACACACGAGCGCGCGCGCAGACACACACACACCTGATTCGTGGCAAAGATCTCCCAAAACCCTCGTAAATTCCTAAGTGATAAGAGCATTAGGAGAATTCTTTGTTCTACTGAAGTGACTCTGGATGGACTCCTGACTGGCTCCTAGATGGGAATAGTAACCAGAAAGACCAAGCCATGATTAAAAGTTTAAAATTTTCTGTCTTGTCCCCAACCCCATTCCTTCAGAAAAGGGAAAGGGACTGAAAATGGAGTTAGTAATTTAAGTAAGTTTACATGTGGGAATTTCCATAAAAATCTCAATAATACAGGGTTAGGGCAGTTTCCAGATGGGTGTGCCCCAACACCAGAGGAGAAGAAGCTGCTGAACTCAAGATCTTCCCAGATCTTGCTCTTCATCTACATCCTTTACCGTATCTTCTAATAAACTGATAAATGTGCTTCCCAGAGGTTTGTGAGCCAATCTAGCAAATGACTAAAATCCAATTACGGGATAACGGGAACCTCCAATTTGTAGGCAAGTCAGACAGAAGTTGTGGTAACCCCAGGAATTGTAGTTTGTGATTAGCATCTGCAGTGGAGTGGGAGCCATCTTTTGGACTGAGCCTGTCACATGTGGGACCTAACACTCTCTCGGTTTATCCCTACTCACGCAGAAAACTAAGCTTTTCCTAATTCAAATATGTACCTTGGTAGAATCAACTTGCAGGCTCAGAAACCTGAGGTTGCTGTTGTAGTCCCATCAAGAGGGACTTTGTCTCTTAGGAATAGACTTGCATGATTCATCAAACACATGGATACTGAAATATACATACTCACGGCACAACTATTAATAACCTCGTGGTGAAAATTGCTCTAAAGTAAACTGAATTGTTCACATCTACGAAGTATTGCTTTTCTTCCCATTAAGCAAGTTATAACATAACAGATGATCAATATATCTTTATGGAAAGTCAAATTATAAGTAGAATCTTTGAATTAGAGTAAGAAACAAAATTCTCCAGGAGCCTGAATGATAACACAGTTCTAACCAGTACAGTCACTCCCTATAAAGAAGTGGCGTGCACAGCATGCCAAGTTATCTGAAAGTTGCTGAAAAATTAATGAATTAGAATTGAGGGACAGAGGTATCTTAAGACTCAAGAAGAGAAAGTTAAGGACTGTTCATGTAATAGTGGGTTGAGACTATCAAGGAGAGCATATCACTTAAGTGCACTAACCCAGATCCGTCTACCCTTGATGAGGATGAATTGGCCCTGCCTACCCCTGCCCCTAACTCTCCTATAATTCCACAGTTAAGTCCATTTGGATGCACTCAGACTGTTTTCCCCCTCAGATTACAGCTCTCTCATCAGCCTGGGGAAGATTCTAACTCTTTTTGCTTCACATTGTCCAAGTCTGCTCTGATCATAAGCACTGATTTTAAACTTTAAAGCTTTCAAAAGTGGTGTGACTTGCTATTTCCCATGTGTGTATGTGCTATTTTTGGTGGAGGAAGAAAAAAGGAGATGAAATATGCTATAGCTTCTTCGTAACCACAATCCATGTTAGTTAAAATGAATTATTTCTTCTCTGATTAATTCTGTAAATTTTAACTTTCATGTAGAGAGAACATGCCTGTTATAGTAAAATAAAGTGTCTTTCATGAGAAAATCAGTAATATCTGTCACATATAGACCAGTATTGCTTAATTATAAATCAATTCCATTTTCCAGTTCTTTGCACAACTTTAAAAGTGTGTTTTTAGATCTCTAGTGAGATGGAAAGTATTTTATTGATATATTAAACATACAATAAATGTTTGTACCAACAGACAAAAGAACAGGTGCACGAATATTCTTTGAGTTAAATAAAATAGGTGACTTTTCATAACTTCATGTCGCATGCCTTTTCTACCAAAATTCATTCATTCATCCTGGTGTTTCAAACTTAATCTTCCACACTAAATACAGCATGTGTCCAGTTAAATACATCTTACATCACATTTATTTTAGCAAACATCCACTAGCATATGTGGGGTACATCTATTCTGCATCAAGATTCCCTGCTAAGAATATGTACCTTCTCTTTTTCTATAATAGGCAGAAATATAACCAAAATATCACAAAGGCAGTAGAGAGTCCAGCAGATGGACAAAGAAACAAAAATCTCTTCCTGGACACAGTAAGGTAGAGGCCAGTGAAACTCTAGCTGAAATTGCCAGCTCTGGGATTTCTCCAAAAACAAATGAAAAGTCTACATAGAGCATGCATTCCAGGGATTATATACTCATTTTGGCTTATGCTTTTTAAAAAGGTCTACAGCTGCATTCAAAATATATCCAGCTCATCTGTAGGCCTGGCCACTGACACGAAGCCAGGAGCCCCAGCTGGGACACACAGGCAGGAATCAATTTAAGCCTTTCTGGCAGGACATGGGGTAGTTTGTTATTATGAATGTTAAGGGAAGATACCAGACTATGGAGAATGAGTATTTATCTTTCCTGAATATTAAAATAATGATAAATTGATGGACAAAAGTATGTAGCAGACTCTCAAAAAAGCTATTGTTCAAGCTGGGTAGATGCTATTTCAGTCTAATAATGAAGACTCAGTAAAAATAAATCAGGGTTTCAGGGTCAAAGAAGTCCTGACTGCTTTGAGAGGAGAAAGATCACCTCGGACTTCAGATTAAGACTTAATAAGAGAAAAGAGAAGGTGTTCACTTATAGACACCTCAGCATCGGTGAGGCAACAAGGCTCCCTAAGTTCTTAGTGTTTCTTCATAGTTACTGCCAAGGGAGCTGATATTGTATTGAAGATGCGTAATTCAGAAATAAAAAATGATAGAGGAGAAGCATATTTAAAGCCTACAGTCAATTTTATAAGTACCAAGTTAAGTGATGTATAAATATAGTTATAATCCAAGATGTACCTATTCAGGTTATGTGTTTCATGTAATACTCCATCTTGGCTTCTGAGGCATTTCTTTTTTTTTTAAGATTTATTTATTTATGCATACAAGAACTGGGATGTAGGCCAAAGGTGAGGGGTGGTGAGAGGATTCACCAGAGACAGAGTAAGGAGCAGAACAGTCAGATCTACTGAAATACACTGCTGAGGGGAGCAGTGGGTGAGGCAGGAGAGGTCTGCTACGCTATGTGGGACACTCCCAGGCCAGGGATCAAACTCATGCTGCAGTGGCTGTGGAAGCTTCATAGACTTCCCCGTTGCACCACCAGGGAGGACCTTCTGAGGCATTTCTTCCCATTAATAGGAAGCAGTTTGGGTTTCCTTTATGTCCTGGGCCACATGCAGCCATCTTTGCCCATGTATTTATCTCTTACTGTATTAAAGTTTCCTCTCAGCAGCAGAAATAATCATGCCATGCCATTTTTTTTATGCCAAGTTTTCTAGTAGGTATGACATCATCTGCATTATTTTCACCATTTTTCTTTGTCTTTGAGTAGATTTACTGCTATGTGTTTGATTATTTTGCAGGTGAGATTGAACTACACTATTATCCTGTATAATTATAATGTTAATATATAACTTTTTGATATTGGACCTTGTATGAGGCCCTATGCTAAGCACCTGACATATACTGATTTACAAGTCCTCACATATCCTAGAAAATAGGTTCAATTATTATCCCCATTTTCATGATGAGGAATTTGAAGCACAAATTAATTAAGTAACATACTGAAGATGACAGTAAGTGGCAGAACTGGGATGTTTGGTTTTTGAGTGTAGTCCAAAGCAGTAAGGACTAAAAGTTGCTGAACAAGAAACAGAAACAGCTATTTTCTAATTAATGAAGGGAAAATACCTTGTCAGGGTCTATTATGACACCTTACTTTAACAACTATTAAAGTAATTGTGTCTGCCTTAATGACATATTGTGTTGTTTTAGTCTAAGTGGTTGTTAACTTGTGAGGTCAAACATATGACCTAACAAAACATTTACAGGATCCGAAAGTTAAAAATTTTTAAATGCTGGTGAAAAAAAGAAAATCCAAATAAATATACCATTTTCATACATTAGAAAATTCAACATAGTAAACATATCAGATATCCCAAATTGATCTGTAAGTTTAAAAGAATTTATATCAAAATTCCAGCAAGGATTTTTTTTTAAAGATTTATTTATTTATGCATAAAGGCTGGGGTACAGGCCAGAGGCATGGGGCGGTGAGGCATGGGGCTCACCAGAGACAGAGTAGGGAGCAGAACAGGCAGATCAGAAATACACTGCTGAGGGGAGCAGCAGGTGAGGCAGGAGGGGTCTGCCGCGCCATGTGGGACTCTCCCTGGCTGGGCCTCGAACTCGCCCAGCTGTCGCCATTGCGGACAGCTCCACAGCGCAGCACTCAACCGCTGTGCCACCAGGGAGGCCCATCAAAATTCCAGCAAGGATTTTTAATAGACATACACAGGTTATTCTAAAATTCATATGGCAAGACAAAAAAATAATATAATTAAAACAATTTTCAAACGGGTAAATGAAATGAGTCATTCTATTCACCACTATGACTTACTATCTAGCTGCAAGAATCCAGCACTGGTGGAGAAAAAACTCAGAATGACTCACATAAATATGCTCAACTGCATTTTTTTTATAAAAATGCAAAAGCAATTCAATGGCAAAAGGAAGTCTTTTCAGCTAAGGGTACTGGAGCAATCGGACATCCATAGACCAAAAAAAAAAAAAAAAAAAAAAAAAAAAAAAAAAAAAAAAAAAAAAAAAAAAAAAAAAAAAAAAAAAAAAAAAAAAAAAAAAAAAAAAAAGACAGAAAGAAAGAAATTCCACCTGAACCTCATATTACATACAAAAATTAACACAAAATAGATCACAAACATAAATGTAAAATGTAAAACTATAAAAATTTCAGGAAAAACATAACAAAAAATCTTTAGAACCTAAAGGCAGGGAGAGAGTCCTCAAAATACATAACAAAGGATTAGTATTGAAACTACAGATAGAACTCTTAAAGTTTAACAGTGAAATAATAACCCAGTTATTAAAAAAAACAAAAGATATGAATAGACATTTCATAGAAGTGGATAGATAGAATAATATCTATCAGTAATATGATCAGTATTTAGAAAAAATTACATTTAAAACAAAAATGAGATATCAATATATACTTATCAGAATGGTTAAAATACAAAATGATACAGCCTCTCCAGAAAACTTTTTGGTATTTTCCTAAAAAATCTAAAACTATACATTTATTAACCATATGCCCTATTGGTTATGCACACACACACACACACACACACACACACACACACACACACACCGGTAAGTATACTCTTGGCCATTTATCCCCAAGAAATGAAAAACTATGTTCACATAAACTGCAAATGAATATTTATACCACAATATTCATAAAAGACAAAAACAGGAAAGAATATAAATAGCTTTCAATGAGTGAATGTTTCAACAATCTGTGATACATCCACACCATGGAAAAGTACACAGCAATAAAAAAAAGGAACAATGATAATTATTACTCACCAGCTATGTGGCTTAAAGAAAGTAGTGATCCTTTCTTATAGGAATAGTAATATGGGAATAATGTTTTGCTTACAAAAATATTTTAAATTGTATGCAGGAAACGTATTTATACGTTTTATGTTGACTGGTAGTAGCAAACTACCCACAGACAATGTGATAACATGGAACAATTTGGATGGATCTCAAGGGAATTATGCTGAGTTAAGGAGGAGAGGGAAGCAGGGAGAGGAGGAGGAGCCCAAGATCATATACTTTAGTTTTCCATTTATATAACATCCTTGAAATATCAAAATTAGAGAAATGGAAAATATTGCGAGCTAGAGATGGTAGGGAAAAACGATGGATGTAGCAAAGTAGGATAACAAGAAGGAGGGAGTTTTGTGGTGATGGATCTGGGTTGTGGCGGTTGAAAATAAATTTACACATGATAAAATTTAATACAAGTATCCACACACAGACACGAGTCCATGTGTCTGCATTGTACCAAAGTCAATTCTCCTGGTTTGGGTATTGTATTTTAAAATACCAGTGGGGAAAATGGGGTAAAGGGTATCCAAAACCTCCTTTTTCATTTTTTGGATAACTTCCTGTGAATCTACAACTATTGTGAAACAAATAGTTAAAACAAAAGATGTCCTGTTTCCCCCATTTGAATTATCAGTAATTACATTTTTAGATTATGATGATTCATCCCTTTAAGGACTTTTTTCAGGTATAAATTATCCTTGCAAAACAGAGGAAGATTGGACAGATAAAAAACTGTCCTTTTCCTTTGAGCAGACTGTTCCCCAGAGGGGTTTGGAATTAGATGCAAAGTACTTTCTGTGCTGGATTTTCTTCCCTGTATCATCCATAGCAATTCCTAACATTTTGGTACTGGAGAAATCCAGTTCTATTAACATCAAAGAATTTAAGGAGAAAATAAGTCACCAAAAGACAACACTGAAACTGAGAAATGTCAATATGCATTATGGTTTTCATTAAAAATCAAAACCACATCTGATTACCTTTTTAGCAAATCCAAAAGCCCTTTTTTAACAAATTAAAAGTTTACCATCTTCAAAAATTCACTTATAAATCACACTATACTGTATTGCTAGAAATTATATCTAGAGATAGAGACACAAACACAGTACATAGACAAATCTAAATCTAGGTAGACCTATATCTTAATTGGTATAATCCAACGCAGTTTTTACAAAATAATCGTCTGACCTCACTACCAGGAAGTGGTAGAGGCTTAAGATGGGAAGACACCGAAGAGTTTATGAAAATAAAATGTTGAAAATAGCAACTATTTGGATAGTGTTATGTGGATACTACTATGCTTTTAACAAACACCATTTGAAAGATTTGACAGTAAATGAGTCAGAAACATAGATCCCATTTACTTTTCAAGCTCATGTGACTATAAAAATTGAGGGATATTTGGCAAAACTCATAACCCTTTCTCAGGGGTTTGGCGTATGCATAAACATCAAAATGTGTGTCTTGATTTTTCAACTATAGTGTAACTATAGTTTCCAGAAGGATGGTTTCAACACTCACAGAAATTTAAAAATAAAATATTGAAGTCAGAGACCATCTAGCACTCCCATAATATAACTAAGATGCTAAAATACTGCTAAAACACTGTGTGAAAAACAGCTTGTTCCTGGAATTAGCTAAGGAAGAAGGTGATGGTTCTGCCATTCCAGTTTATGCATTTCCATTATGGCCCGTGACTCAATGTCATCTACGCTGGTTCTCGATGTCCAACATTCATTGTTTCTTTGTCATAAAAACCAAAGCTCTCCACCATATGGTGTCATTTTTGAAATGTTAATCGAAGTAGAGCTTGTGATGCCAGTTAGGCTCCCAGCTGGTCTCTGTATTGGCTATTTCACAGACATTAGCCCTGTTTTGAATTAAACTAAATTAGAGAATAAAATGAGATATTGTCATGCAAAAGCAGGCAACATTATGTGACATCTGCACCGTCTCTGGGAGCTTTATTGAGTGGATATTTTAAAATTTAAACTAAGAAGGAAAGAACATTTAAACAGTAAGTTAGGGCCAGATAACATACTGGTATAGCATCTTCTCTTTCCAAACTCCACCTCTAGTTGGGTCAGAGACTAGGAAGGAAAACAATTTTGTCAAACATATTTATAGATCCAAATCTTCAGTTTTGTCTGGCTAAGGAATGAGCTGGTAAGAGGTATGTAGTTCAGAAATACACCTGCTTTTTTTCTTACTGACATTTCAAAGGGCACTATTTGAAATCAGAGAAATAAATGACTAAAAGGAATTAACCATGTTTTGCATAATAATTTAACTTACTGAGTCCTCAAAGAGTGGAGCTTTGTTACTAACCACATGGGGTTCTCATGACTTAACAGTTTTCATTCTCCTAAGGCTCCCCTTTCCCTAAGAATCAGCGTTTATCCATGGCAGTCAAGAGTATGTATCAGTGTGTGTTTTCACATGCACACAGGTGAGTACAAGTACACACTCATACACATAAACCGGCATGCTTATATATCAGCGGTGTTCATGTATAGATACATATAAACAATTACTTGCTGGAAAATCAGAAATATTCATCTCTGTAAGTTATTCAAGGGGTAAACCTTGAAAATGATTGTACTTGGAGTGCTAAAAACCCTTCCTACAATCTCTCGCCTGGAAGACTTGGGAAATCAAAGGTCATTAAAAACTCTTCTGCTGGGTGGCAAAGCTTGATTCCTTCCCAGACCCCAGACTTGCTGTGAGTTAGAGATTGGCCCATGCTCCCAGATCATATGGATTAGGGTAGTTTTCCAAGGGGTGAGTGGATATTTGTCCCAGGAGATTTGTGAGAGACTCTCAATAAGGTAGTCCTGAGGTCAGGAAGGCAAGAACAGGATTTGAATATGACCCTGTAAAGCCTTTAGCTTTTTGAGAGAATTTCTTTATGGATATCTGTCTTCTTTGGGCAGTATTATGTTCTTTCCATGTAAAATCCTTTTAATGGGCCCCAAACCTTCAGTGATATCTAGTGCATCCATTCAACTGAATAATCCAGTGGTGCAATGAGAAGTAAAGGCAGATGAGACAAGCCGCATATTTACCTCTCCCTACATCCTTCTTCCCTCATGCAAACCCTAGCCTCCTCAAGAAGCCCTGCTGCCCTGAGTCCCAGGTTGGAGCTGAAGATAATTGGTTAGAGGCTGTGTTATGAACTGAAGAGGTGAACTTTCCCCCACCCCCTACATACAAAAAGCATTTGTTGAAACTCTAACCCACAATGTACAGGTATAAATTGGGGGGAGGGGAGGGAAGATGAGGAGGGCTTTGGAAGGTGATTAGATTTAGGAATAAATTGGGTCATGAGAGAGGGATCTTCAAGATGGAATTTATTCCCTTACCAAAAAAAGGAAGACTCCTCTCTTCTTACACATACAAATGTACACATACCTAGGAAAGATTGTGTGACCACACAGTGATAAGGGAGCTGTAAATAAGTCAGGACAAACGCTCTCACAAAGAACTGACTCTACCAGCACCTTGATCTTGGACTTTCCAGTCACCAAAACCTCGGGAAATAATTGTCTGTGTTTAAACCACACAGTCATTGGTATTTTGTTATAGCATCCTGAGCTGAGACAGACTATAACTCAGAAAAGAAACAGTGGTGTAACTGATTTAATATCAGATTAAATCAGATTTAATATCATTTCCTTCTTTTCCAAATATAAAATAGATTTTATATTTATTTATTTTAAGAACTGTACAAAATTGGCCCTTAAGTTATTTTCCAAGTGCCTATAGTCCTGGTCACTTCACTCACTTGCATTATATTTGAACAGCAATGCTGACAGGTAGATGTACTCATTTACCTCATTTTACAAAAGTATGGAAAGTAGTGAATCCCAGATTTGAATCAGGTGGCCTGACTCCAAAGATTGCACATTCAGTGACCACAAATGTCCAGCCTCTTTCTAACTTTCTAGCTATAATTGCTAGTTGTTTTTTTTTCTTCTCCTTTTTTTTTTTTTTTTTTGGACTTGTATCCTCTATATTTTTTACCAGAGGTTAGAGATTTCCAAAACTCTATCCCTTACTCTGACCATGTCCTTCTCTGCCCCAGAAGTGTGCTGGTCCTTTTCTCTGTGATGGCCTCTCATTCGAACAAACAGAGCAACAAATAAAGCTAAAATGGTCTGGGCTGAATCACTGTCATTAATTAATATCAACCATTCAAAGGTCTATTTTTCTGATAAATAGAATATTTTTTTAAAATCCATGCTTGGTGCCTGCTTGGTGGGAAGGAGGATATTCCCACCACCCTATGGCAATCAGACAGAGCTTTTGCATTTGATTTGTTCTATAAAATGTGCACAGAAGGGACATGTTTCTCTTTCAGGTGGAAGTGGCATGACCAATTGGCACCTGTTTCGGTGGGCTTTTTTCCCTGTGTGAGCAACTGGAAATGTTCAAAAGGAAGGTACTCCACCATCCTGTGTCCCAGACTGAAAATGATGTGGAACAGAACCTCAGCCAAGCCATTAAGGATTTGGAGCATGACCAGTAAAAAACCAACTTCGCTGTTGTAGGTCACTAAAATTTTGGAATCCTTTGTTACTTCAGCATAAACTAACCTACCCCTGCCCATCTAAGTAGATAATCTGCATTTCTAATACTGCCCCCTGGGGCTATGTAAGACCCATTTCACTTTACCTCTGCTTCTATTGGAGGGGCTGATTTTGTCCACCACAGCACATTTGTCTCTGTTTGGAGACATTTGGGTTGTTACATCTTGGAGGTGTTACCAACACTTAGTAGGTATATGCCAGTTACACCTAAACATAACGACAATGCATACAGCCTCCATGCTCCATAACAAAGAATTATCCAGTCTAAAATATGAGTAGTGTCAATGTAGAGTCCCTGTTCTACACTAACCACCAAAATGTTTCAATTTATTGCTGTATCAATAAGGAATTATTTTCAGGGAACAAAATGCCCAAGTAATTATAGCTTCAGCAAGATAGTTTAGTTTTGAATATGTCAGTTTTTCTTTCAGTCTAACAAAAAGTTCAACATAGGAATTGCAAGAATGGTGTAAGGGCTCAAAAACATAATCTTGATTAGATGAGTAGGCTCTTCCGGCTACCTCTGCTGCCATTCTTGGTATTTTAGCTTGTGAACTCATAACCACAGAAAACTGCTGCTCCTTCAATATACATCCACAGTTATGCACACACACACACACGTTTAAGCAAAGATGCAAAGGCCAGAGTAACCACATCTAATCCATTTTATAAGGAAAGCATAGCTTTTTCAAACACCCTTCAGAAGACATACTCTTGGCAGTTCATTGACCAAAACTTTTCCACTTAGTATCCTGAGTGTCAAAAGAAGTTAGGAATGTGCATATTTAATTTTCCCAATCTCTCCCAGGAAAATGACCAGGAATTGGTGTTTAGAGAGCAATCTACAGTGTCCTCCCTTCTGTAGACTGTCAACCAGTTACCACAAACTTGTGCCAAACTTGAGTGAAGGAGAAGATGACACACAAGATGGCTGTGAAATCCATGGCCAGGGCTCCATAAGTAGCTTTGTAAAGTGAGGTGAAAAGATCCTCCCTTTCTTTTTAATGTTCCTTCCAGGCATCATAGTGATTATTCTCCTGTTTCATATTCATGTTCAACCCAACCGCTTGTGTTGAGAACTACAAATCTTTTCAAAATACACCTAGAGAACTACATGACCTATGCCAGGTCTTCCTACCATATCTTAGTATGGATTCTAGAATGATGCGGGAACTGACTAATCAGAAATTAGACTTCTGAGATGGTAGTCTAAAAGACTGGCAGAAAAACAAGAATCAAGCTCTTTGACCTAAAATGAATTAAATTATTGACAATGGCTTCTTCTTTCACCTCAACTCTCACTGCACCCCCACATCAGCCTAGTAAGTTCTCCTAAGGGTTGCACAATCTGACTCAGTCAATAGGGGCAATATGTGTGTGAGGATTTCTAATGGAAAATTCATCCACATGGAAATGCAGTGCAAAAGCATCAAGGAGCACAGAAGATGCATTATGATAACCTTACTTCATTCAGTAAATCAGCAAAAGTGTGTGTCACAGTAAATTAAAAATGACTAAACATTAGCCTTTTTGCCCATTTTAAGTAATATTCTTTAATGACCTTAAATGAAACAGAAAATTAAAAATCTGTGAGATGAAAAGAAGTGCAAATTGCAATACTCAGATATGGTATGAAGACAGCATGAAGTTAATAGTCATTGCTATGTTTAGTGCACTGATGGAAAAAATTAGTTATTCTAAATTATTTTTAATGATACAATGTGAATGCTATTTTTGAACTTTCTTGTCATTCAAAAGGTAGATCCCGAAAGATAAACAAGTAGTATATGGAAAAGAAGTGAGTCCATGTGTGGGTAAGGTCATATAGACAGTATTTGGTACATGGTAGATATGTATAGTTCTTAACTTCTTCCAGATTTGACCATTGCAATTATTCCTTACAGGGGTGGTGGTGTTAGATACCAGTCTGTTAGTGAATGAAAAGTCTTATGCTACACACAGTTAAACAAATAAAACCTGATTTTGATATCATAATTCTAAGAAGTCCTTGGGTCTATGCTATCAAAATGAACTTACCTATCTCAAAACTGACTCACTGAGGGGCCTCCCTGGTGGCACAGCGGTTGAGCGCTGCGCTGTGGAGATGTTGGCGGCAGCGATGCGAGTTCGACGCCCGGCCGGGGAGAATCCCACATGGTGGGGCAGACCTCTCCTGCCTCGCCCGCTGCTCCCCTCAGCAGTGTACTTCTGATCTGTCTGTTCTGCTCCCCACTCTGTCTCTGGCGAATCCTCTCGCCGACCCACACCTCTGGCCTGTACCCCAGCTTGTATGTATAAATAAATAAATCTTTAAAAAAAAAAAAAAAACCTGACTCACTGAAATGAAAACATTAAGAGATCATTACGTCATTCTTTGGTCTAGGAGGCCACTTTGATGCTGTAAATAAAAATGAAACTGATTGTTAGAAAATGAGATTGATTCAGACTTTGCCTCCACCCCTGATTTCCAGTATGATACTCTGAACAGGTATTTCTCTCTCTGTAAACTTCAGTTTCATCCAAAATTTAAGTTATCTGTTGCTGCATAACAATTTGCCCCCCAACCTTGGAAGTTTAAAACAGCAATTTTACTATTTCAACTGGAATTCAGTAACAACTTATTTGGGTGGTTCTGGCTCTGAGCCTCTTGTGAACTATTAAGATGTTGTCCATGGCAGTATTCATCCTGAGACTTGACAGACCCTGAAGAATCCAATTTAAACATGATGTATGTATATAGCTTGGAAATTAGCATTGTCTATGGGACAACCCTCCCTACCACATGGACTCCCCATAGGGTTGCTTGAACTTTCTCACATGTTAGCTGGCTTCCTTCATAGCAATATATATATAATGACTTTAAATGGCAGCACTCCACAATTATTAAAATAGTGTTATCCAAATCCCATCATATGGCCAAGAATGTAGACTCTCAAATGGGTTGATCAACCAATCAATGAGTGTGTATGTCTATATATACATGTTTTTAAATTAACTTAAGTTTTTCAAAAGTATGCATTTACATGGTCTTTGTAGTACTATCAGGTTTATATAGGAAAAAAAAGTCAATGACATACCCTGTTCCCATACTTCTCAGAAACAACAACTTCTAATTTTAGACTGTAAATCAACCCATACAAATAACATAAGTAAACTTATATTCCATAAAGTTACAACTTAGTCATAATTTATTGGTTCCTAATATTAAAGCTTTAGCTCTCCTGCACTATATCCCAAACTTAACTCCCTAAGTAATATATTACAACTTAAAGTAAAAGGATTTATATGATTCTAATAATACTGATGTAAATTTGATTCTCAGGTAAGCTATAGAGTATATTATGTAGCTTTCTAAATAATGATACATATTTTATTTGGAAAGCAGACTAAAACCTCAAAAAATTCTCAATGTTATGTGATGGAGAGAAATTAAAGTTTGTACAGTTTAAAATGTTTGTGTATTCTATGATTAGCAAGGTAGCTTATTAAAGGAATTCTAAATTGTGGTAAAATATACATAATACACTTTAACATCTTATTTAGTTTTAAATAGGCAATTCAGTGGCATGAATTATGTTTATACTGATGTGCAACAATCACCATCATCCATCTCCAGAATTTTTTCATACTCCCCAACTGAAACTCTGTACTTATTCGACTATTACTACCCACTATCTTTCTTTCAGCCCCTAACAATCATTCTACTTTCTGCCTCTATGAATTTGACTACCCTAGGTGCCTCAGACAAGTGGACCACACGATATTTGTCATTTTTTGAATGGCTTATTTCATTTTATATAGTGTTTTCATGGTTCATTCATGTTGTATGTAGCATGTATCAAAATGTCCTTCCTCATTGGAGTTAATAATGACTTTCACTCCCTTAGTTATCTATACTTATCAAAAATTCACACCTAACTATCCCAAATGTACCAAATTTCTCTTCCTAAAGTTTTCAAAGCCTGGCAATATATCAATTTAATATATATTATTGTGTTTTGGAAGTCATTGCTCTTAGAGCCCTCTGCCTACTTGTTCCTTCTATAGGTTTCTGCACAGCTGTTATCTGAAAATTTCTCTTTATGACCATCCTGGAAACCCTCATTGCTACAAATCATGTTGGGTCCTATTGATTCCATGTATTCCCCTATCTTTGACTTGCATGTATTGGTGAAGCACATTATTCAGTCTCTTCCTGACAATTCTAGTATTGTCCTCACACTTTAGTTTTAATGTAACTGAGAACAGAATTCTAGATTTGAAATACATTATTTCAGAATTTTAAAGACTTGACTCCACTATCTTCTTGCCTCCATTATTAACTGTTACAGAGTCTCATTTTAGACAACAGGATATCATTGAATAATTTATGATGGGAAATTTCATGGTGGTATCTTTTTAAAAGAATTACATTGTCTACAATGCATAGCATAAAATTAAGAAGTGCAGATATCAGTTGAGAGACTAGTTAAAGTTCAAGGTAGAGATAACAAAATCTGAACTAAGGTCAGAGCTGCAGAGATAGAAAGAATGGATGAAATTCAAGAAGTATTTAGGAGGCAATATGAACAAGTATAATTGTTGAAGGTCTAATAGGATTCTCATTGTCTTGGCAAACACAGTTAAATCCCTGAATTAGAACTAACAACTAATAGTTAATATAGTAAAAAAAAAAAAAAAAAAAAAAAACTAGTCAGCTCCTTGTTAGATGATAAATACCTCACCTCTGAAAATATTCGAGCAAAGAATAAAGGAGTATTTTTTAAATTATTATTCATATTTTTTACATTATTGTGTATTCCCCATAGGTTACCTACCACCAATTCACCCGTGAACCATCACCATAGTCCCTTGTGTTCTTTTCTACCCTAAAGGAGTATTTTTAATTATTTTAGGTTATGAATCATTGAGAATTGTATGGACAAAAGCTTCATGTGTGCACACTTGCATTGTACATTTTCACAAATATTTTAACCTTTAAGTCGAAGAGGTCAAGAGATAAATGAACTAATTGACTCTTACAAGGTATATGGCAGAGAGGATTCCTGCACTGATTACAAGATAAGATCAATAACCTATAATTAATTCCCAACTTCTCTTCCATAATGCTAATTCTCTAAGTAATAAAGTACTGCCTATTAGCTTCCCAGCAGCAAGAATGCCTTGCCATTCTACTGTTAATTACTCATCTGTATTGACCTCCTTCAGGTTAAGGTCCTTCTTTTTTTCATGTTGATATCCCTGTCATGGAGCATAAGGTTACATAATAAGTGAAATATTTCTCTGCTCATCGCAGCACTATTTACTACAGCCAACTTATGGAAACAACCTAAGTACCTAATGACAGATGAGTGGATAAAGAAGATATGTACTAGTTAATTGTAAAGAAAAAAGATGAACTCTTGCCATTTGCAACATTGATGGAAATGGAGGGGGTAATGCTAAGTAAAATAAGACAGAAAGAGAAAGACAAATGCTGGATGGTTTCATTCATACATGGAATATAGAGGAAAAAAACATAGAAATAGACAAAAAAATGAGAACTATGACTATAAAATTAAGGCTACCAGAGGAGGAAAGGAAGATGGAGAGCAAAGAAGGAAGAAGATCATCAAGACTACAGCAGAGGACCAAGGTATGTGTACCTTGGTGATGAGTGTGATGTGGTAACATCCATCTGAAGTGGTGTGAACCTATACTCCTAAGTCATATACAGTGCTGTATTAATGTTACCTCAATAAAAAAATTAAATGTTGTGAAATAGTATAAAGCATACGGAAACCCAAGGAGTATAGTCTGTATCCTCTAACAGCAAAGTTTGTTCTCTTTTCTATCCCTGACCACAACCACAACATTACCAATAGAACTATACCAGGTCTCAAATTGAATTTTGTGTCCTTAATGATTTAATATGTCTTTGAGACCAAAAGGCCTAATCTTTTGCATTGTTGTTGCTGAGGAGCAGATAGTGTGGTGAAAAAGAAAGACAACGGGTTAGAATTTGGGAATTCACACCCAGTCTTTAATAGAGTAAGTTGGTCTTATGGTTCATTCCTGTTCTCTCCCTTGAGAGAGAAAAGCTTGAGCTTTTCCATGTGTAAATTAAAAGAATTGATTGTAAAAGAAATAGAAGAAGACACAAAGAAATGGAAAAACATCCACTGCTCATGGATAGGAAGAATTAACATTATCAAAATGGCCATACTACCAAAAGCAATTTACAGATTCAACGCTATTCCAATAAAAATCTCAATGACATTCTTCAAAGAGATAGAACGAATACTCATGAAGTTCATAAGGAATCACAAAAAACCTCGAATAGCCAAAGCTCTCCTGACCAAAAAGGAAAATAGAGGTATCACCCTCCCAGACTTCAAACTATACTACAATGCCATAATAATTAAAACCGCATGGTACTGGAACAAAAATAGACACACCAATCAATGGAATCAAATAGAGAACTCAGAAATCAATCCACATATATATGGACAATTAATCTTTGATAAAGGTGCAAAGAATATGCAGTGGAACAAGGACAGTTTGTTCAACAAATAGTGCTGGGAAAACTGGATGACTACATGCAGAAAAATGAAGCTAGACTACTACCTCACACCACGCATGAAAATCAATACAAAATGGATAAGACACTTGGATGTAAGACCTGAAACCATGCAATATATAGAAGAAAACATAAGCAAAACAATACATGACATACATCTTAGTAACATTTTTAAAGACACATCCCCCAACGCAAAGGAAGTGAAGGAAAAGATAAACAGCTGGGATTACATCAAGCTACAAAGCTTCTGTACAGCAAAAGAGACATTAACCAAAACAAAGAAACAGCCTACTGACTGGGAAAAAAGATTTGCACTCCATTCAACAGACAAGGGACTGATCACAAAAATCTACAAAGAACTCACACGACTCAAAAAAAGCAAAAAATCCAGTAAAAAAATGAGCAGAAGAGCTAAAAAGACACTTCTCCAAAGAAGAAGAGCAAATGGCCAACAGGCACATGAAAAAATGTTTGACACCCCTCATAATCAGGGAAATGCAAATAAAAACCACAATGAGATACCACCTTATACCAGCAAGAATGGCACGTATTAAAAAAAAGGGAACAACAAATGTTGGCGAGGGTGTGTAAAAAAAGGAACTCTCCTACACTGCTAGTGGAAATGCAAACTGGTCCAACCACTATGGAAAGCTGTATGGAAATGCAAACTGGTCCAACCACTATGGAAAGCTGTATGGCTGTATGTTTCCTCAAATCACTAAGAATGGAGTTTCCATATGACCCAGTAATACCACTTATGGGAATCTACCAAAAGATATAAAAACATTAATCCAAAAAGAGACATGCACCCGTATATTTACTGAAGCATTGTTCACAATAGCTAAGATACAGAAACAACCCAGATGCCAAAAAATAGATGATTGGATTAAGAAGATGTGGTACATATATACAATGGAATACTATTCAGCATTCAAAAAGATAAAACACATGCAATTCACAGCAACATGGACCAAGCTAGAAGGGATCATGCTCAACGAAATAAGCCATAAAGAAAGAGAAAAATATCGAATGGTTTCACTTATAACAGGAATATAGGAGAATCAAATAAGAAAGAGAAATTCAGCAAGGAAGGGGCAGGGGAGGGAGGAGGGCTCAAAAAGGGGGAGAAAAGAGCACAAGGGACTATGGTGATGGTTCTCAGGTGAATCAGTGGTGGGTAATCTATGGGGAATACACAATAATGTAAAAAATATGAATAATAATAAAGAAAATGCTATATAAAAAAGATTTGATTGAACCCTAGTAGTGCATCAACTTTTCTTGGGATCAGCTCTGCCTAGCAGGCTAGAACTGTGAGGTACACTGTGTAGAGAAAGATTATGCATCTGAGCCTGGGCTTAGAACTGAACAGTACCTGTTTAAGCAGAACTGTCCACTTTGGAAGGGGCAGCATATATGTTGTGAATATGCCAGTCCTGGTATGGATGATTCCTGAAGTCCTTTCAGTTTTCAGATACTGTGACTAGTGTGCCTTATTTTTCAGACCACTTGCCTTCCCTTGTTGTTTTTGTATCTCTGAATTTTTCATATTCCACTCCTTTTAATGAAAGCGACTACAATCGGATGGAAACTCTAGAAAACCTTATCAGATCTATTATAGCAGTTCCTAAATTGTACAGTCCTATTTAGACTTTTTAACTGCAGAATTGAAGTGCCAATCGACAGTACAGATGATACTAATAATAACTAATTTCCAGCTATAAGGAAATAAGCAAAATAAAATAACTCAGCATAGCATATTGTATTAGTTTCCTAGGGCTGCTGTAGCAAACCAGTTGGCTAAAACAGCAAAAGTGTATTCTCCCACAGTCCCAGAGATTACAAGTCTAGCATCAATGTGTTGGTTCCTTCAAAAGGCTAGGGAAAGATGTTTCCTTTCCTCATGCCAGTTTCCTTGATATTCACTGTCTTGTAGATTCATCCCTCAAATCTGTGCCTCCATAGTCACATGGTCTTCCCTATGTAACTGTTACTCTTCTTATAAGAAAACCAGCCATTGAATTTAGGGCCCATATCCTAATCCATTATAATTTCACCTTAGAACAATTACATCTTCAAAGACCCTGTTTCCAATAAAGTCACATTCACATATATCAAGGCATAGGACTTCAACATGTCTTTTTGAAGGACGTAATTCAATACACTTCAACATAGCAACTTCTCCTCTTGCCAAAAATAAATTGCTAAGTCATGACATTCACCTTCTTACATATCATGATGACAAAGTTCTATAATTATTATGCCCATACCACCACTGAATAAAAATACTGCATTACAGTAAAGGAAGTTCTTATTTGCGGGACAGGATATAAAATGTCTATATGTACACTGAAAGCCATTTTGGATAAAGAAACCATATGTTTTACAAGAAAAATAAAGCTATAAATTTATAAGCTGGTCATAACTATTAATAATAACAACAGCACCAATAAAAAATTAAATGATTTACAATGCTTTGTAGTTTTCAAAAATAAAAGTAAATATAAGAAAAGAGGGCCTCCCCCCGGTGGAGCAGCGGTAGGCACTGCGCTGTGGAGCTGTGGAGCTATGGAGCTGTCAGCAGCGGTGAGTGAGTTCGACGTCCAGCCAGGGAGATTCCCACATGATGCTCCAGACCTCTCCTGCCTCACCTGGGGCTACCCTCAGCAGTGTGTTTCTGTCGATCTGCCTGTTCTGCTCCCTACTCTGTCTCTGGTGAACCCTCTTGCTGCCCCACGCCTCTGGCCTATACCCCAGCTTGTATGCATAAATAAATAAATCTTTAAGAAAAAAAAATGCTTTTTAATATTGATAATAAACATGGATTTTGCTTTTATATTTAGTCCTTCTCCTAAAATTTGTGTCTAGTCAATGATCAAAGATGTAAAGAATTTTAACTTCTCCCTTGAAAAGGAAAAAATTCTTTCAGTGATGCTCAAAGTAACTTTATTTGGTAGGTCATTTTGTGTATTTTAATAATACATGAAAAACAGCCTTTATTGTGTTATTGCTAAAAAGGTTGTGATAAAAACAGAGATGAGAGCAGATATTCAGCCTCAGATGAACCTGCAAAAGTACAGTCAAAAAAGCAGTGCAATTAAAGAAGCCACGCCAAACATGAGCCTGGGGGCCGAAGGGGGATCCAAGCATGCACTATTTCACAAATCTACAGGGACATCCAGAGCTAAGAAATGAAATCTGTGGCCTATGGAGCACGAAACTTCACTACTTCCACCTGTCTTTTAGTTGTGTCATTACTGCAAATTAAATAATTCAGTTGAAAGCTAAATCATTTGCCGCAATAGTTGCAGAAACTCCTGACTCCAACATGTGACATATTTAATTGAGTTCTCTTCCTCTACAAGTCAGAATTTCAGGGAGTTCAAACCTAAGTTTCTCAGACCTCTCTGCCCCATTTATGAGGGATGACTGTATAGAATCTGACACAATTGACTTTTTAACTGCAAAGGAAGGAAGTTTTGTTAAGCCTAAGAAAGCAAAACCATCTGGTATTGCACAGCTGTGGAAATATTATGTATCTAATTATTTATGGAGGTACCTATGATTTGGTCCTGTTATATCCCAAAAGATGCTGTACAAGCAAAGTTTCATAGAGACTTCAGATCAATAGCTTCTAAATTGTTATCTGGTTCAAGATTTTTTCTCATCAGAATGAAGAAAGGGTAAATCCTGCTTTCGTTAAGGAAACAGAAATGTCACTCCAGTTTATTTAGAGGGAGGAGAGAGGGCATGCCTATGTAGTACTGAGGGAAAAGTAATTCTGTCAGTCACTCCATAACTTTGGCCTTTCAATTCCATCAATCAAAGTAAGTGAAGGAAATAAATTTAACAAGAAATGAAGCATCTACACACTCAATTATTTACTGTCTTATTCTCTATAGGTTGATTGCTAAGAAAGAATAATCTTCCCTTTTAAAAATAAAATCATAATAATATAGAATTTGAGTTTAACACTTGTGAGAGATTTTCTTCTCCCTATAAGAGCAATTAGAATTTTGTTTGCTTTCATTTTTACCTTATTTTGCCAGACAAATCTCCCCTCCAAGAACAAATTTAAGAAAATATAATGATATTTTTTAAATTTAAGTGTTGCAAACATCACAGTTTCAGAAACAGTGAGATTTTGAAAAGCTAAGATTCCACAAAGAAAATAAGCACACCAATCTGTGTGTTGCTTTTACCCTGAAAGTTTTTGCCAATTTACCAGGGGTGGCTTAAGCACTAAAAGCTAAACAAAACTTGTGTCTAAAAGAAGGAGAAATTGAATAAAATTTCCAACCATTTTACTAGGCAAAGGAAGATATAAATTAGAGTTCTGCCTATAGAAAGGAAAAAGAATATTGATAAATAACCAAGACTTTCAGTTAGGACTGTTGTAAATCCTCATAAGGTGAATCAGATACACAGTGTTGAATCAGCCCTCACAAATACTGAAATCCAGCTTTGAATAATTCAGCCCCTGGTAAGATTAAAGTGACATTCTCCTATCCTAACTATACACTTGAAATACAGCATGCCCTCTCTGAAAAAAAAAAAAAAATTCAGTACCAGATTTTTAATATAAGATTGGCAATAAATTTGGTATTACCAGGAAATAAGAGAACGTGACCAAAATCAATAGATTAACAGACAATATATATTTCTATATGTATAAAAATTATTAGTTATTAGATGTGATATTTTTAACTGTGATTAATACATTCAGAAATTAGAGGGTATATTGGAGTATTTCCGCAAAAAAATGGAAAGTCTAAAAAGAATTAATGAGAGGTTAGAATTAAAAATACAGCAAGCGATGGCGTTTTTAGCGTGTATGTGGTGAACAAAGCTGGCGGCCTGATTTATCAATTGGGCAGCTACGCATCACAGGCTGAGGCCAAAAAACTTTCAGTTACCCTCTTGATCTGCTCCTTAAGATACATATCAACGTCACGGGTGAATTGGTGGTGGGCTGCCCAAGGGGAATACAAAATATAAAAGCATAAATAACAATAAAAAAAAAAAGATACATACCAACGAATGCTGGTTGCCTTTGGCCAGCGGAACGGCCATCAATGGTGTGGACGTGAATGGCAAGCATACCGGCCATAGAAAACCCTGATAACCCCGCTGATTACCCAGTGTCCTTTCGACCCAGCCGACCCCGCCCCACCTCGAATGAGAAGCTCATGCTGGCATCCATGTCTACTCGCTCTTTGCAACTGTCTGCCAGTTGTCTCCCGAACAGGGCAGCTCAAGCATTGAGATGCTGGAGACAAACACATTCAAACTGCACCGCTTCCAGACACTGACAAGGATCAAGTTTGTGATACTAGCAGATCCCAGGCAAGCTGGAATACATTCACTTCTCCTAAAGATTTATGAGATCTACTCAGACTTTGCCCTCAAGATCCACTCTATTCTAGGAAATGACCATCAGGTGTGGGTTGTTTGACCAGAATCTGAAGTTAGCCCTGGAGGTGGCAGAGAAGACTGGCACTTTTGGACCTGGGTCACAACGTGAACCTGGAAGGGATCACTCCGCCCCCCACCCCACCCGACCCCACCCCATCCCATCCCCCCTGCCCAATTTCTGAGCAGTCCTGCAGCAGGGGTTTCTGCTAGTTCCACTCCAGTGGAAATCCCAGCAGCCTTGCTGGTGCACTTGAAAACGGGAAGATGGTGAGCCTGATGACATGCTCAGGTCCCCCCGTCAAAACACCTTGCTCTCTTCCCTGCTGCATCTATCGGACAGTGCTTCCCAACTCTGTACACTTATTTATGGAGGTGAGCCCATAAATGCTGTAATAAACATTCTTTTGATCTTAAAAAATAAAAACCAGCAAGTAATGGACAAATTTTGAAAAGTATGCCACCTTTGAAGAATGATTCAGGAAGAAACTGAAAACATGAGCAGAACAATTACAAATTTGGAAATTGAAAGAGTAATCAAAAGTCTCCCAAAAAAAACCAAAAGCCTGGGACTATATGTTTCAACTAGTGAGTTCTACCAAATCTTCAAACACAAACATATCCATCCATCTCAAAACTTCCAAAAAGTTCCTCTAGTGAGGAAGAGGGAATGCTTCTAAACACATTCTATCAGACAGCAAAACTAAGACTACCAGAGGGGAGGGTGGATATTGAGTGCAAAAGGAGGAACCAATGGACTATGTTGGAAGACTATGGGTCCTTTGGTAATAGATGTGGAGTTATAACATATATCTGAAGATGTGTAAACCTATGCCACTAAATCATATGCAGAGTTGTAAGCCAATATAACTTCTATATCTGATATCTATATTTTTAAAAAATAGATAATTTTTACCAAAATAAAAATATAACAAATAAAATTAAGAGTACAATTGATGGGTCTCACAGCAGATTAAATGAAATTGATATGAAGATTCATTTAGGTAGGTCAGTAAAAATATTCAGATATACAGTAAAAAAATGCACAGAGAAAAAAGTGGAGAGGAAATAAATAAATGAGCATAAAAGATATATAGTACATGTATGGTACACTGGAGTCCCAGAAGAAAAAGGAGACAGAAAATAGAGCAGAAGGAACATGTGATAAAGTGATTTTCCAAAAATGATTAAAGAAACTCTAGTCACACATATGAGATGTACTACCAACTCCAAACAGAATAAATACAAATAAAAGAACATCTAGGCACATAACTGTAAAATTGCTGAAAACCAAGTCAAAAAATTGTTCGTCAAAGGGAAAAAGACAATGCTTCACACAGAGCAAGAAGAGTGACAAATTGACAGATGTCGCCACAAAAGAAATAATGAAATCCAGAAAAGACTGGAATGACATAGTCAAAGTGTAGAAATAACCCTAATACCAACTGAATCCCACTCTGCCTCAGTCATATATAATGAAAAAATTAATCAGAGAAGTTAACCATCTAGCTGACACTAACAAAGCACAGCGAGACCAGAACCTCAGGTTGCCTGCCAGTCTCCTTTTCTTACATTCTTCCCCATTTTTCTACTCACCCAATCGTTCGAAGAAAATTAAGGATATTCTATCGTAACCAAAAAAATTGCTGTTTGTTTTACAGATGCTTTTTTAAATATGTATTTGGGCATCTTCTGAAGAATATACTCCTTTCATAAGCCAACTGTGAAATTTTGACAAGCATTATTGTCAGGTTGGCAATGCCTAATTGACAAGCATATTAATTCATCTGAAAATATGCAAATTCCATTCTTACTCTCTGCAAGGAATTATTGCTGGGGAAGTGACCGCTAAAAAAGTACATTAGAGAATAAATGTCATTGGTTTGTTTTAATTTTTACAATCCTAACTTACCTGGAAATTGGGTGAAGGGGAGCAACGCTGTTCTGTGCATCCCCTTATTCAACTGAATAACTTTCATACCAGTATCTCATATAGGACACACCTGCATTTTCAGACAGCCTCAATAGACTCTTTATTGAACAAAAAGCTTTGAACATATAATACAGATCTTTTAGTGCAAAGGAACCTCTACTTTCCTAAGTCATCTATTCCACAGCCCCAGGAGTAGAGATTTATAAATGTCATTCTTCTTAAAGCTACATTAGAAAATGTGGCCTTTCAACATGCACATTTGTGCAATTCAGAACAATGGGGGGTCTCCTTAAATGACTTTCCCTGAATACATTCAGGGATACAAATGGCTCTGCATGATAAAAGAGCTCGGTAATATTTCTCATTTTTCTAAAACACTACTTCTCTTTTACATAACTGAAATAGTTAAAGAGATTATAGCAAATATAATGGAGGTGGCTCACATTTAGAAATGTAAGGTGGTAACACCTACTACAGGAATTTTTTGTCATGTTTACAGGAAAAAAATCAGAGACTCTAAAGCCTGAGGAATTAATTCAGGGACTATGAGGGCATTTTCTGTGTCACTGACTTAGCAGTGCCCTCTGATTTTCTCATGAAGTGCTGCATAGCACTCAGGACACCAAATGAATGGGGGGGAAATGTGTTCATTTGCTGCTATTAAATACACAACTTTCTGTATGACTAATTTTTTTAAACTAGTCATTACCTAAAAATAGTCCCATTGTTTTTAATTGCAGTTCAAAATTTGCCCTTTAAGTAATGTCCATGAGTGGGCAAAGTCTATTTTTGCCATTAAATCCTGTACCTTTGCAACAGCATCTGTTTTAACATCATCTTACTGTGCTAAATACCACAGAAACCACCCGCGTGTGTGCCAGATGGAGGTGACTGCTCTGACTCTACGTGGTACCTGTCAGCAGTCCAGCAATCTAAAGGAGTTAAATTACTCCATCTGCTCTTCTAAATTGCCCGGAGACTGCCCCTCAAATCTTAATGCTTTTGTTTGTTAATAAATAATAAAAGGACACTTTGTCAAGTATATGACTTGACTGATTCATAATCTGTGTTAATAAATTTCTGTCAATAATGAGTAAATCAGCCAAGAAACACTTCTTAAATACCCACTATATATATATTTATCATACTAGTTAGTATAAGATGTTGAAGAAAGTAACCATACCATTTAGAAATAGACTGTACCTTGAGAATAACTAATGATTCAAGCAGAATTGTGTTTCATACTTGATATTATATTACAAATAATGTGATACTGAAATAAAGATGAGACCAATATACAATGAAGATAAAATTTTTAGAATAGGACAACTAAGAGATTAAAATGCAAAGTGAAAATGATGTATGTTTATCTGGAAGTACAGGTGGGAGGGGTCCACATTCATTTAACATAACTACTAAATGTGCACTACATGCTTCAAACAATACTAAAGGCAACAGCAAAGAGGAATAGAATGTAATCATGCCTTCCAGGAGTTTTCATGATAATAAATATGGCATAACCACAACTATCTTAATAAAATAGGGTTTAAAATTTCCTTTTAAAATTGCCTTTTAGGACTTAAACTGTGAAATAATTTTGCAGAAACATGACTGGTTCCTTTGTCTGAATGCGGTAGAACATTTTAAGTAAACATAACTTACTAGTCTTGTCAGCCATCTCCTCCAACCCGGCTCTTAGTTTTCTAAGCCTCCTTCCCTTCATCATCCTAGCCTAATTATTGTTTAATGATGATTAAACTAAATGATACTACTCAAAAGTTGTTCTGGTGAAGGTTCCTTTAATATGATAAAAATAAACAAATAACTTTTATAGACATTGTGTCTGACAATCCACTGATGACTAATAACTACTGTAAAGTTATCTCACTGCAGCAGAAGTGTGAGATGGAAGCAGGGCCACTTATTGCCATTGTAAAATTTTTAAAAAGCAAATTCAAACCATACGCCTATTAGATGTCTACATGCCTTTTGAGATCTAAATATGAGCAATCAAAACTTGTAAATTCCCTGTGAAGAACCAAAGCCCTCCCAAAATCTTCATAGCAGTTCTTAGAGATTTACTTGGTTGTCACCTCTAGTTTAAGCTCCTAAACTGTTTGAATCAGTTTAATTAGGGAACATCTCACGATCCTGTTCATGCATCCTGTTTAATTTCATGCTACATTGATCTAGATGTGGAATTGTTATCCTTAATTTCCCACACACCAAACATTCCCATGGGTACCATTCACATTCTATATATGGAAAAGACATGACTGCAATTTTGGGATATATGGGATTTATCAAAGTGACTTATCAAGGTTTTTTCCTAAACAAAGCCTGTTCCCTCCCTAAGAGAAATTGCGGTATCAACATTGAAGTTATAAAATATTTTACCCTTATACAATAATAATTCCCAAAGCTGGCAGCGTATGGAGAAAATAGTAAATTCATACATTAGTTCAAAATTCTAGGGTCAATATACCACCTCTAATAAAAACACACATCAAGGGCATAATGATATCAAGCCTTTTTGCCCTAAAAACCCATTACATATAACTGTGTCTACTTCATAACAAATACTCAAAATATGATATTTACTATTATTTGCTATTATTCTAAAAAACTAAATTTATATTTGTGCACAAAATGTTTCACATTACATCCCATGTTACAGAACAATTTGGAAATGATATATTTAAAGATAAGTGAAAAGATAAGTAAAATACTAATATTTGATAGAATATTATGTAATTGAATATTTTCATGTTGTTACTGGACAAAATGGAGAGGGAGCACAATGGACTATGGTGCAGGACTACAGGTGTTTTGGTGATGGATCTGGTATGGTAACAACATCTGAATGGGGAGATCTTATACCTCTAGAACACAAACAATGGGGTAAAGCAATGTTAACCTAAATTAAAAAAAAAAAGTGCAATACCAAGCACACAGTAAGCAAAATTTAATATGACCTGCTTCATGAATTTGGAAAACTCAGTTTTCCACTTGAGTGTATCCTTTACTACTCTCACAGAGCATTTGTCACTTCTGATACTTCTACTCAGCAAAGTTGACTAGTTGGGAAGTTTTTCCCACCTCAAACAATTCTCTGCAACAGACTGGTATGCCATAATTCAACTCCATTCCGCCATTATCTACCTGAAGATAACATTAGATCCCACAAGTTAAGTGATCAATCCTATAAGACTTACGCACACATTCCCCCCAAAACCACCCTTCAGACACCAGTCACAGGCCCAGGTTATCATCTGTGCTTCTGACACACAGGCTGTAGGTCAGAGTTTTAACAAACTTCTTGTGTTCCACTGATTTATGAGAGCTGCTCACAGATCTCAGGAAACATTTTACTTACTAGATTACTGGTTTATTATAAAAGGGTATAGCTCAGGAATAGCCAGGAGGAAGAAATGCACAGAGCAAGGTATGGGAGAAAGTCATGAAGCCCAATGTTCTCTCCCATGAGCCACTCTCCAAAAATCTCCATGTTTGTGAACACAGAAGTTCATGGGTTTTTATGGAGGCTTCATTAAGTCGACATGATCAACCATTAATGTATTTAGAATCCCTTTCCCATCTCCAGAAATGGTCATAGGTTGGAAAGTTCCAAGCTTTTAATCATGACTTGGTTTTTCTGGCAACCTGCCCTCTTCCAGGAGCCACTCAGAAGCCCACCCAGAAGATTCTATTCATTAGAACAAAGACACTCCTATCATCCAAAAAATTACATGCATAGAGGAGTTCTGTATCAGAAACCAGGGGCAAAGATCAATATAAACTTCCTGTTATCTCAAACTTCACGATTTAGAGTTTCCTACAAATGTTTTTTTTTTTAATGTTTCCAATGTTTCCTTGCATTTCCATGATATCCTTACCCTCATGTTAAGTGGAAATCTCAGCTAAAAGGTCTGATGGCAGGTTTGAAAGTTCCTTCCTTGGAATGTAAATTGGGGCAGCCATTATGGAAAGTGGTAAGAGATTCTTCAAAAAATTAAAAATTGAAATGCTATACAGTTCAATTATCCCACCACTGGGTATTTACTCAAAAAATTACAAAAATACTAATTCAAGGCCTCCCTGGTGGCACAACGGGTTAAGCGTGGCACTATCAAGCTATCCACAGCCACTGGAGCACGAGTTCGATACCCGGCCAGGGAGATTCCCACATGGCGAAGTAGACCTCTCCTGCCTCACCCGCTGCTCCCCTCAGCAGTGTGCTTCAGTCAACCTGCCTTTTCTGCTGTTCACACTGTCTCTGGTGAATCCTCTCACCACCCCACACCTCTGGCCTACACCCCATATGCATAAACAAATAAATCTTTTTAAAAAAATACTAATTCAAAGATATAGATGCAAAATCTTATTTACCTCAGAATTATTTCTAATAGTCAAGAACTGGAAACAACCGAAATGCCCATTGATTGACAAATTAATAAGGAAGGTTTATAGATATGAGTGTATACACACACACAGTGCAATATTATTTAGCTACTTTTTTAAAAATTAAGAAATTCTGCCATTTACAACAACATGGACTTATGCTTAGTGAAATAAGTCAAACAGAGAAAGACAAACACCATATAATTTCACTCGTATTTGGTAGATAGAGAAAACAAGCAAACAGATTGACTAAATAAAACAGAAATAACCTTTTGGGCTATAAACCAATTAGTAGCTACCAGAAGGGAAGGGAGAATGAACGTGAGCAAACAGGTGAAAAGGGAAAAATGGCATGATGAAGGGTAAATTTAGACCTTTAGTAGTGAACTTAATGTAGTATATAATGCACATGTTGGTTTTCAGCAATAAACACCTGAAACATATAATTTATGATACAATGTTACATCAATATAAATGAAAGGAAAATGTATAAATAAGAAAGACTTCTTCCTGGTTCCTAATAAAATGGAAGCCTTTTTCTCTTGAGCTGTTGTCTTCAAAGTACAGTGTGCACCCAAATATTAGGACTTCTATTTCTATTTAGTTACAGATTGTTCTTTAAAATTTACTTGAGTGCTTTATAATTTACATATTATTCTAATAATTTATTCCTCAAAATAGCATATAAGGTAATAAAGATGTATATTGAGGAGACCTGCTCAAAATTTTTCATTAACACCTGTTTGAATAAGAAAATTTAGAGAATACTACTCTGGAAGTAAATCAGAATTGCATCAGTAAATTTACTTTCAACAAAAGCAGACGTATATAATAATCGATGATAGGTTATCTTAACCATCATCTCAGCTCAAGCACGAGCTTGTGAGCTTGCATTGCAAAGAGTAATTAACTTTGCTCTCAATTATATTGATTGAAAATAAATTTGCTAAAATAAATTTCCCTCTCACACTCTCTCAATATGTTCATAATGATGTCTTCACCATCACTCTGCCATTTATCCTAGACTGGGATTATACACACACTGGATCTTTGGAAGGGGAGGAGAGCTTAACCAAAGCTTCAAGATATGGTTGGGTATTACTTTTATTAAACAAATACTAAGGAGAGATGAAATAAAATGCTCTCCTCATCAAAATTCTCTCAAAATTTTGATGGAAGAATCAAAGAGCAGTCAACAGTCAATAAGGGAATCTCATCTTAGTAAAGGCTAAGTTATCGGTCAATGAGGACACAACATGCATGAATACCTGGTCTTCCAGATGGACTCACACAACAATTCCAGGCGCTTCTCCCTTCTTCCCAGGACCAGTTTCAGGTTTCTTTGAAAACAGGGCTTTTCTCTTTTCCACATACTTTCTCATCTTCCCCATGCCTACTCTGAAATTTTCTAGCTGTTTTAACTTCTCCCTCAGTCCTCAATCTGCAGTAAACAAGAACAAAAACTACAATCATAATGATAACAGACACACACCAGTTGAGCACCTGCCATAAGCCATTGTACCAGCTATTTAATGAATAATCAAATCTAATAGATTCATAGATATTCATATGAAATAACTGCTTGTGGAATCAATTCAGGGACAATTTTATCTTTCCCTACCTGAGAGCCAGCTTATTTCATTAGAGCTTCATAGGAATTGCAATGAGCAGTAAACAAGCTGAGCAGGGCTTTTGAGTTTTTACTTGGCCTGTTTTGTTGTACTGTGCTGTAAGTATCAATTCCTTTGGATATAACAAGCCTCGCTAGATTTTGCCAAAGTTCCAATCTCTCCATATTGTCTTGCACCCAGCATCATATAGTTACATCACCTCTTCAGCTCTTTAAGTTGATTTGCATTTCTCTAAAACTTTACTCTGGAGTGAAAAGGATCTTTACAATGGATAGTTGAGGTATTTGGTACAAAGTAGTCATTATTTTGATGAGCCCTTTGTTTTGATGAGGAAAATAAATGGAACAAGAATCTTTTGTTCCTTAGCGTTGTTCTTTACTCTGCCTGCAGCATTGTTAGAGACATTCTTCTTTCTGAGACAGGACAATGATAAGGTATGATACAAAATGACTACTTTTTCCTTCACATGAAGTAGGGTTTGGGATGTGAAAAGCTATAAAACATACTAATGTGTAAAGCTTTTTAATAAAATTTTTTCTTAAAAATATTTTACTATTTATAAAATGTAGTAGAAGTAATGGTGATTAACAACATAAAATTGCACATTGCAAAAATTAACATCCTGATATCATATTTTTATGTAACTCATCTAAATAATAATATCTTATTAATGTGATATCTTGGTTGATCGTAAGATTTTTATCTTGTGCGGCAAATTCATTAATTCATACTTTTAGCAAATTTATTTTCAATCAGTATAATTGAAAGCAATGTTAATTCTTCTTAGCAAATGTAAGATCACAAATAAAATTTGATCATTTTTAATTTTGAGAAGGATCTTTTTGCTGAAGCAACTGTTTCTGGAACTGTGAAGAGTAATTTATACACTGTGAAAACTCTGGGATAAATTATTTAATAGAAAAGTTTGAACACCTAGCCAGTAATAATTTTCTAAAAGGATTTAATACTTTATACAAATCAGTTTTGTGTATAAATTTAATTTTAAATGTAACATTATACAATGACATTTTAATGTTTTCACTGAGATTTCTTGTAATTTATGAAGATTGTATAAGAAATCAAAATATTCTTCATGATTTGCATTTCAAAATTCCTCCTTATGAATTCTATAATTATAGCTTCAATTATAAGAAAATTAATTTTTAAATTATCTTCCTTGTTAATAATTGGTTCACCAAAGTTTCAAATGAAAACAATGTTTATCAAAAGCAATAGGAAAATGGGTATTTATTTGCAGTATTGCAGCAGTTTTTCAAACCAGATATTCTAAACAATTTGAAGAATTCTAATAATTCCCACATTGCTATACACATTTATCACAATTCCACATGCGACTTTTATTTTGTAATAATTTCTTGACAAAATTTATTGCCTAGCCACTACCAGTCTCTGTCTTAGATCCCAAGAGTTAATATTTGCTCAGATGGACTTCCGGAAAAGATAGGCAAATTAGGCCTTCATTGTACATCCAGTGTTCATTCCAACCAGAGTCCCTCTTTATTACTTAAGCTGTGGTTACTTTTGCCACCAACACTGCTTCTATAGCTACTGTCGCCAATTTATGCTCATGTTCCAGACATAATCACCGCAAAGGCCAGTAGTGTCCTGGAGTGCATCATAAACATACACACACATGCCAGGAAACTGATCAGCACAAAGATTAACCACTGCCCACTGTGCTCATTAGCCTAAGTCCACACATAACCAGCTAGCATATCTTCTTTACTCAAATACATGCTTTTATTTTTCCATTGAACTGCATTTATAAAATACAAATTCAAAGATAAAAGTTTTAAGAATCTTAAAAAGGCAAAAGCAGAGCTTTAAATTAAGCACTGGCCCCTTCTGAGAGCAGAACCCTGTACAACCACACAGGTTGAAACCCATAAAGTTGACGTTTCTTGAACTAGTAAAATCAAAACATTGGTTGGAAAATAGTCTTTTCTGCTCCTAAAAGATCTTCTCTATCATGTAACTATCAAGTCAATTATTGAATACATAAGTTCTCAGTCATCAGGAAATGTGTAGCTAGCTCCACTTTAAACTCATAAGATGAATCAGAAATACTAATAAATGATTTCATAAAACTTAAACAACATCAACATTATCATCTAACATTTATTGTGTTTCATGTACAAAGCTATACCTTAATAATTTATGTAGATTTTTTCCTTTTCATGATTTCAGAGTACTGCAAGAAAGGAACTATTATTTTCCTCTATTTAAAGATAAAGAGACGGAGGTCAGTAGCTTATTCAGGGTCTCAAAGTTAGTATGAAGGGCTCTGAATTTAAACGGAATTATCCAATTCAAAAACACGCTCTTGGAAATTTCTACTTTGACAAACATGAAATCACAGGGACTGGGTTTACCACCCTACTTGAAACAATTGAGAAGAAAAATGGCAAAATACACAGTGGATTTTAGACATTAGACATAAGTAGAAATGATTCCTGAGTGAGAGGACACAAATAAGATGATCCCTAAATAGCCAAGATATTGAAACAACATAAATGCCCCAGAACGGATGAGTAGATCAAGAAGATGTGGTATATATACACAATGGAATACTACTCAGTGATCATTTGTGGCAACATGGATGGAACTGGAAGGAATTATTCTAAGTGAAGTGAGCCAGATGGGGAAAGATAAATACCAGATACTTTTACTCATATGTGGAATCTAGAGAAACCAAACAAAGGATCAGACAGACAAACTGTAAGACTGTGTCTTGAAAGCAGACCACAGATCTGAGACACTTAGGAGGGGAGGAGGAAGGAAAGAGGGAGAGTAAAGAAATGGGGAGAAAAAAGCAAAGTAGAGTGTGCTGGGGGATTGTGGGTACTTTGGGGGTGAAAAAACTATGCTGACCGCACCTGAGGGGGAAAAAATCCTATAGTGTGAAAAATAAACAAGGATGTTTAAAAAATAAATTAACTAATTTTTAAAAAATTAATCACAGAAGGGGGGAAAAGTAAAAGAAATAAATACAGCATCACAGTGAGCTAGGGAACAAATGGAGGGCTAAGGAAGCAGTATCTGAAATTCAATCTCTTTTAAGTCCTCGTATTTATTTAAAAGAAGATCCATTGGGTAGAAAATATTTATATAATTTTTGAATTCCACACTCCAGGCTTATATCATAATTGGACCACAGTTCCAAAGCCTTTAGGGTCTAGAATTGGAGTCATTGTTACCTGGTCCCTCCAGACTGGCATCATGCAATCATGCAAGTTTTCTCTCAGATGTATCCTCATACACTGCATTCACTTTAACAGACATAAAACAGGAGAATACTTAAGGAACACCTTTCAGATGCATTATTAATAGCTAATGACCAGAGGTTTTCCCTTATACATCATCATAAAGCTTTCTGAGACAGATCAAAAAGCCACATGTGAACAACTTTACTGCTTATACCTATAAATGTTTTGTGATCAATTATAATAGCATTAAATATCTCATTTCTGTCATAATATATTCAATTACATATTTAACATTAACCTTCTCAAATACAGGAAAGTGAATCCCACCCACATGATTGGTATGTTTGTCTCATTCATATGTTATTCTCATAACCTTTAACTCCAGAGGACGTTTGATTTCTTTGGTTACATTGCTGGGCAACCAGGTATTTACTTGATTTGTAGACGCCTTTAAACTCCAATGCCTCGGGGGCTCGAATCATGCATATTGTTGTCATTATACTTTATCTTAACAATTTATCTCTCTCAACAGTCTCATAAAGTAGGCTGGTATAACTACTTTTATAGGAACCCAGAGACATTATCACTACATTTCTGCATGAATTTGTGCCTGTCAGTCAGAAAGCCCTTGTGGTTCTAACCTATTACATATCTTCACTTCCCAGGAGGGCCACAATTTTGTGGGCTGTTATAACAAAGAGTCAAAAAAGTAGATAACATTTTTCGAAAGTACATTTATAATATAGATCATTAATAGCAGTGTTAAGTAATTATACAAACTGCTGAGTGTAAAGGGACTTCTCCAAATACCTTGTTCTTTCATAATTAACTTGTGCTATCATATTGTAGAAGTTTAAAAAGCATAGACCACTTAGTATAAATTTAGATATTTGGTGGTGTTTTATTTTCTTTGGCATAAGCACTGGACTTGAAGGGAGGAGAATAAGTTGATGTGTAAAATGGGCATCTGTGTTTAATTAAGAGCATCTTGAAAAGCACATATTAAAGGATGTGTTTTTAAGTCTTAATCATCTGATCAAAAGTCGAATGAAGAGTTGAATCAATTGGTTGTTTGCTCCTTAGACTTTAATTTTTTTCTCACTAAATCAGTAGTTTTTGTCTGAGCAGTCAGGTAGTATTAATTTAATTTAATATGCACTTAATCTATTCAATAAGAAAATTTTCTAAATTTATATATGCCTTGAAAACCATCTCAGTTTCATTGACTAAAATTAGACAAGCTGACCAATTCCACATAAAAATAATAAATGTTTTCAGAACTAGTAACTTCTCCCTGTCCTATTAATTCTGCCTCCATTCTTTATTTTCTTTTTTCATAAGAAAAATAACATCTTTGAATGCCTTTTTATAGTTCCCCTCCATCTTAAATCAAGCCCTAAAAGATACTATAGGGCAGGACACCCAGAAGAATTAGGTGTTTGATCATTACCTGGCCTTAATATAGCATTTACATGAAGAACCTATACCAAATTTGCCACCACTCAGAAATTTTGGTCCAAACCACTGGGACAAAATATTCTTTCAAAAAGTATCTCAAGATCTTTAATATTCATCCATAACAGGCATAGCTGCAACTGAACCTGAAGCTCTAGTCCATAACACACCCATACAAATCAATTTTGTGTAACTAAAGCTGACTCAAAGTTCCAGTTAGTTCAAAGAGAAGTCAACCCTTTATGGACAACCATGCCAAAATATATCTATAAAATTTAAATTTATTTAATGTAAATATGAGTGTCTGTAATATGAACCAATTAAAATAACTTGGAGCTTGCCATTTGTTTACCTGTTGAAAAGGAAGAAATACTACTGGAGACAGAGATATATATACTTATATATTGATATAGTGAGAAAGGCGCACATATTGTACATTTTTATGGATTTTCACAAGCTGAATATAAGCTGTTCAACCAGCCTGTAGATCAAGAATGAGAAGATGTACAGCACCCCAATGAGTTCTCATGAACTCATTCCCACATGTCTATACATTAAAATAAATAAACAAAAAAAAAACTATGAAGCAGACACCATCACCATTGCCATTTTACACATAAGGAAACTGAAATGTTAGTTGCTCGAGATCATATTATCAGCAAATTGAGACCTGAATCAAAGCAATCTGACCCAAGAACCTTTGCTTTTTTACCACTACACCTATGATTTTCTAACATGTATATTCATTGGAGGCAGATGCATAAATCTTAACTTTTTTCCAACTACTACAGAAGTTTCTGTTAAAATTATCCAATTTTGCCCCAATTTGCTTCCCCACTGCCTATGCCAGCTCAAAGAGAAAATCAAGACGTTATCTCTTAGAGTTCGCAACCCAAGAGTTGAGAAACCCAGTACATTTTTTGCATTTTTAATTCTCTACAGTCAAGTAGGAGACATTAGACTCAGTAAAGTCACTGCCTTAGGGTAGGAGTCAGATGAACAGAAGGGTCCCTGCAGGTTCCAGGCTTTATGTCATCCAGTCACAGCAGCCTATATCTGGTAACACTTGTAACTTACCAGCCCAGCAGAGGGAATATCTGTGGGGGGAGAAGTGGGGATCAAAAAATACCTTGAGCAACTGGCAACAGAACTGAACTTCCTAGGGTGAGGAATCTAAAGGTCAAATCTCTTTTGAATGTATTAATGTTGCTCTTTTAAAAGTATTTCTCCTACTTCCATTTATATCTCAGAAGGTTAAGAGCCCATTTTGATATTCATGTAAATGTATATGCATCTCTTCACTAAAAACTGTTTGTAAAGGCAAAGTTCAACTGAAAGTTTTTGTTTTGAGCACCAGAGGATCTGCCATTCTTTCCCTCATTCATTGAGCACCTACTATTATTACATACTATACTACTGTATGTTAAGTACTATTCTAGATTTTAAAGATGTAGTAGTAAATAAATAGACAAGGTATATTTCATCAAATTATTACCCTGTTAGTTCTATGATCCCCATCTACTTTCAAGCCAATTATTAATTTGTTTACATGACTTCTAACTTTTTTTGTTGATAAATAATTCTGGTCTCACCTAAAATTTCGTTATTGACTCACAGGCAGACGTGAGGATTGAGGGAAAAAGTATGACAACTTATAAGTGATATGAATGTGTGGGAAATATTTGTAGGGCAAAGTTTTGAAGACATCTGTATAATGAAAAGTTTCAACACAATTCCATACCTAACATTCGCTACTTAAAATGCTAACAAAACTTTAGGAAAGGAAAGAAGAGTGGCAGTGATGGCCAAGACCCATACAGTCAGAACCCTCATGCTGGATACACATTCTAGGCAACTCAGCTTCCTATTATGAAAGGTACAGCTTAGAAACTTCTCATTTATTTGTGAAATTAAACAATACTTCCACATGCTAATGACATGGTCATATATACTAATGGCTATATTTAAAACAAAATCTCTCAATCAAATAAACCATTACTTGGGGCTTTAAACATATAAATAAAAAACTATTTTAATGTGCTAATTTTTTATTAATGACATTATTCAGCCACTGCTCCTAGACAGATATTTTCCATATATAAGTGGGTTCATTTAGGGGACACTTTTTCCTGCTATAATTTCCTTACTTAACATTTTGCTTACATGTGATTAGAAATGCTAAAATAAAATGTCAAGTATATTTTGGAAATAAGAATATCAAATAGGCAGCTGGTGACATTATAGTTTTAATGTGACCGAATGGGATTTTCTTTTCCTTTCTTGCCTTGCCTTCTCAGTCCTTCCTTGATGGGAATGGAGCTGACTCAGGTAAAAAGAAAACTAGATGGAGTTATTTTTAGCATAATAATTTTGTCAGTCAGGATAGACAAGACTATACTGTGATAATACAGAAATTAGTTGCATTTCTATACGCTAATAACAATATATCAGAAATAGAAAAAAGAAAACAATCCTATTTATATACACAAACACACACACACAATGGAGTACTATTCAGTCATAAAAATGAATGAAATCTTACCATTTGGGACAATATGTGTGGACCTTGAAAGCATTATAACTAATTCAGACAGAGAAAGCCCATAGATACACAGACCAGAAAGGTAGTTGTCAGAAGCAGGGGGCAGGAGGTAGGTGAAATGGGTGAAAACAGTCAAAAGGTATATATTTTCAGTTATAAAATAATTCATAGGGATGTAGAATACAGCAGGGTAATTACAGTTAATAATAATGCATTTTATATATTTAAAAGTTGCTAAGAGTAAATCTTAAGTTCGCAACACAAGATGAAAAATTCTGTAACTACATTATGGTCACTATGTTAAACAGACCTATTGTGGTTATAATTTTGCAATATACACAAAAGTCAATAATTATGTTATACACCTGAAACTAATATAATGTTTTATGTCAAATATGTATACATACATACATACATACAACACACATACATGTTTTAAAATAAATGAAGTGGACTTTAAAGAAGTCATAGAATTTCAATAAGCAGAGAAATAGAGAGGAAAGTAGGGAAGGAAAGTAAACTGACATTTGCCAAGCATCTCCTAATAATAACTTCTAATGTCTGAACAATTTTACCATAGCTTGTATTTGTACTCAGCACATTTTGTTCAATTCTCACAACAACCCAGAAATTCCAGCATTACTATATCATTTTCAGATGAAGATAGTTTTTTTGTAAGTGCTGTACAGCTAGTAGTAACTGGTGGAGTTACCATTCAAACTCATTTATTCTCTGTAGAAGCTCCTCTTTTTATATAAGGTAAAAATAAGCACACTGGAAAAAATGTACTTGATTTTGTTTTTTTTTTTTTTTTTGAAAAGGCAACTTCATATAACCAAGTTCATTTTAGAGAAACACCAAAACCTTCTCCCACCAGTTGGTGCATGTTCTCTGAATTCAACCTAAATTTAATATCAATTCAGGGCCTCCATGGTGGCCTAAGGAGTTAAGTCTCAGCACTATGAAGCTATCTGCAGACACTGCAGCACGAGTTCCATCCCCAGCCAGGGAGATTCCCACATGGTGCAGCAGACCTCTCCTGTCTCGCCTACTGCTCCCCTTAGCAGTGTATTTCTGTAAATCCCCCTGCTCTGCTCCCCACCCTGTCTCTAGTGAATCCTCTCACGCACCCCCCCACACACACCTCTGGCCTACACCCCAGCTCTTGTATGCATAAATAAATCAATCTTAAAAAAAATAGTATCAATTTAAAAAAACATAATTATGAGGAAATATTTGCAACCAAAGTGAAAGTCACATGATACTTTTCAAATTTAATTTATTTTTAGATTATGTGCAGTTAAGAAATATTTATTCTTTCCATCTATGTAGAAAATAAGTTCACTGTATTCTAAATGAAGGACGTCTAGATTTAGGAGGATTATACATTTCAAGTATATATTTTATATCATACTCATTTAGCCATCTCAATTATCTTATTTAACTTTGCAACAGTGCCGATATTTCCCATACGATTTGCAAACAACTCTTATTCCAGTGCACATTAATTTAGCAAAACAACATAAATAGGGGCCTCCCTGGTGGCGAAACATTAAGTGCATCAATATGAAGCTATCCAGAGCCACTACAGCATGAGTTTGATACCCATCCGGGGAGATTCCCATATGGCGCAGCAGATCTCTCCTGCCTCGTCCGCTGCTCCCCTCAGCAGTGTACTTCAGTCAATCTGCCTGTTCTGCTCCCCACTCTGTCTCTGGTGAATCCTCTCACCATCCCACACCTCTAACCTATACCCCAGCTTGTATGCATAAAAAAATAAATATTAAAAAAGAAAAACAACATAAATATAAGCCATTTGGGGAAAAAAATAGGTCTAATAGAATGATTTACTATGGTTACTAACTTTTGTGTTAAATATTCCAATCAGTGATTGAAATGACTGCTGAATCTGTAGTGTTCAAACTTTCATTTGAATAAGAAGATGTAATTCTCTGTTATGCCTCGCATTCAATATATATTATACACTTCTTCAGAGAAGTATAACTACAGAGACTCTGCTTTTAATAAGTATACCTGCAATTTTCTGCCATTGAGATGCTTCAATGAGTGAACAACTAATTAAAATTAGAAAATTTCCTCATTTTTCCATCTAAAAGTCATGCATTTTCAATAATAATAGGACTTCTTCAAATTCACAAGATTGCAAAGAATATTTGTGTTTTATTTGTATATGAGCTTAGTATCTACAACAATTTTTAAAACTAGAAGAAATTATTAAAAATAGTCCATAGTTGACAAAGGTCACAACACAAGACTAGCTAATACCAAATTCTGTGGTGATTGAAAATGCATTGCTGTTTCATTAAATTCCAAACAAGAAGTTTTCACGTAGCCCTTTAATGTCTGTTTCTTATCTAAACTGATATGTTTTCATATCATACGTGAATAGCTTTTCCATCTAGTTTCAATAGCGTTAACACTTGGGGTTCATATTTTCCTTTATCAAGTTGATGAAAGTACAATTTTTGTTCAAACTCATTTTAGCCATCATTGGTGGAAAATCTTATTAGAAAATCTGTAAGAAGGTCATGGAAACACCATATTTCTTGGTTTTTCAAAATATATATTGCAATGCCCAATTATTCTGATAAAATGTACTTCTTCTTCTTGTACCTTTTATCATTTCTCACTCTCCCTAGAATCCCAGAGAATCCTACTGAATAGACTAAAGTAAAAATCAAGATAAAAGATTTTGCTTGCGATTTCACACAAAAATGCATATACCTTCCATCTTCGGGTGCTTGAGCTCATGCTGGTGAACAACAACAAATAGCTAACATTCAAGAGAACACAGAACTGTCCTAGGTGCTGCATGAATCAATTTACTAAGTAGGCATCATCTGAGATTTTTAAAAGTATTTAAAAATCAAGTAATTTTTAAAAATCAAGTAAATTTCAAGTATTTGAAATTTTTTCATGCTATTTAAACCAGTGACAATGTCTGATCAAATTTGCCTTTGGAACAATCAAAATATTTTACAAAATAATTCCTCTTCTCAAGTTATAGAGACTTAGATATTCAGCTCATTGTCAATAACAATTCTTTATTGTGTCAAGTATTTTCTACCAGCCTACAAAATGTATTCTTGCCATCCTTTAAAGCAGGTCAAAGTTCACTGCATATAAAATATGTTTAAGATAAGCTTCCTTATAATCATCAAACTTTTGCATACTTCTCTAAACACAACATGAATTGAGTCCTTCCACTGCTTCATTTTGTACTTTATTTACTAATCCACTTTGTAATTTTTTAAATGAGCATTCAGGAGGAAGAACAGTGAAGAAATATCGCCAATAAAGAAACCAATCTAAACTAACTACAGAGGCTTAGTGATACAGAGGGTTTGCAGCTAAGCTAAAGTATAAGTTTGCTGTGGAGAAATAAGTGAAGGTAAAATGCAAGCCAGATTAAAGATGGAGGTGTGAAGACAAGAGAGTGAAATTCCAACCAGAGTGAGAAGATAGAGAGCTATTCTCCCATCCTCTTCCCTGAGAATTTCTTATCCAAACACATGGACAGATTAAAGACTACCTCCATGTCAAAATTCCAGTGAACACTCTCACATTGCTGGTGGGAATACAAATCAGTAAAATATTTTTGGGAAATGTCTGTCATCAAGAAACTCAGGAATGATAAAAAAAATTATCCCTATTGGATCAAGTCTAAAATAAAATCTATCTTAAAGAAATACTTCTAAATAAGGAAAACACCATCATGCACAAAGATGTTGCTTAGGAATTGTTTACAACAAACAAATGAAAAGAATAACACAATAGCAGAACTCTTAAAAAAATTACTTCACCCAAAGAAATACAGCTATTTAAAGCAAAACACTCTTGCCAAAATAAAAAAAAAAAGGAAAAATTGTTTATGTAGAGTAGTGAAAAAGAAAAATCATCAAACTATGTCAAACAAGCCAAAATGCTGCCTCAGCAGAAAGGAAATAGTGCACATTAGTCTTTCTTTCAATGATGGGACAATACTTCTAATTTTTTGTATTCACTTAATTATGTACCAAATAGCTATATTACTTTTTGCAATGAAGAAATATCTGACCAAGTTTATTTTTATATAAATCAGCCAGGAAATTCTATAGAAGAAGTTAAATGAGGATAAAACCCAAAGAAGGAAGTAAAAAGACAAAGTGATTATTTTATCTCTCCAACTAGCTAAATATAGTACTGGGATGTTGATCCGGCAGTGGGGTATCCTACTTCTAATGAGAGCCCTGCCACAACTCTCCATATAGGCTCTTTATTATTCAGTGCAGACTGGCATTCAAAGCTCACTTGGCAGAGTGGATTAAACAAGGAGGTGGTGCATGCTCCTCAGTTTATCAGCAAATTCACAGTGACATGTATATTCTTTTTTCCTCTACTCATTAATACTAAAGCCTTCAGTTAGGCAAGTCTCTCTCTGCTGTATCTGTGCTGCAGACTAAGATACCATCTTCATCACTGACAGCAGTGGTGGGCGGGCAGCTCAGCTTCACAGTGCCCTACTAGTTACTAGGAAGACTGGTGGGTCAGCCAAGAGTTACAGGAGTGATTTCTTTGAATAATGATTAAGAAAGGGCATGTTAATGACTGTTGAAAGAAAAACTCAATTTTCTCCTCTTCTGGTGAAAGTCAGCTTACCCACAATTTAAGCATCAAAGTCAGTGACTATTTTTAAAGGCTAAAAATGCTAAATGTTCAGGCATACATTTAACAACAAAAATATTTAACACAAAGACTTAACTTGGACCAGTGGAAGTCATAGCCTTCTTTATTTGTTCTACTTATCCCTTGCCTCATACATTTTGAAAAGTGTATGATAACAACTTATGTTGTCAAAATAAAGCTTCTATCAGGCTGTATCATACTATAATTAGTTTCCTTTGGTTTGGGTCATCTATTCAAAAATGCTAGTTTTAAAAGCAGGGGATAGATATTAGACTGGTTTCTTTTTTGTGCTTCTATCCTAGAAGCCCTGAGCTCTGTTATTAAAAAGCATTATTCTGTAATTCAGTCAGTAGAATCCAGAAGTTTCAGTGTTTGTCATATGATTAGGACCTCTCTGAACCTGAAGAGAGTTGGTACAAAGGAAAAATTAATAGCTATCCCCCATAAAGAAATATTTCATTACATTTCTTTATCTGGAGCCTGACAAGATGAGTACTCAAAATATATTTGGTGAATCAGTGAAAAGTTTCTTGTATTGGCAAATCATTTAATAGGCAAGAGCCACATCTTAGCTCACAGCACAGTCATGGGTTCATTATAGGTAGTCAATCAAATGTTTAGATAAATAAGATCTCCTGCCCCGCAAAAAACAGTCTTGAAAGCAAATGTAAAACCTGCTAGGCAAGATTTATGCAAGCCAAGAATAAATTTGTTTCTTTGGCTCCACATTCCTCTGATGTTCAATGGACTCTCATAGGCAGACTCTCATAGGCACCATGACTCCCCACTTATATTAGCTTGAATTTGAACTTGGATGTGAATGGTTGAAACTTAGGACTCATGGACCTCCCTGGTGGCACAGCAGTTAAGCGCTGCACTGTGGAGCTTTTGGCAGCAGCGACGCGAGTTGGACGCCCGGTGGGGGACATTCCCACATGGTGCAGCAGACCTCTCCTGCCTTGCCCACTGCTCCTCTCAGCAGTGTATTTCTGCAATCTGCCTGTTCTGCTCCCCACTCTGTCTCTGGTGAACCCTCTCACCACTCCATGCCTCTCGCCTGTACCCCAGCTTGTATGCATAAATAAATAAATCTTTTTAAAAAAGAAAAAGAAACTTAGGACTCATAATGAGCCCTTCTGTGTCCCTCTCTGTTTAACCTCACTTAGTTTGATAAATGCACCCAGCTACCCCTAGTGTTAGCCCCAAGACAAAATTGAACCACCAGTACACTGCTGAGGAAATCAATATTCACTTTACATAAGTACTTGACTAGAAGCAAGGCAACAATTTTTCAAATATGATTTTCTTGAAAAAGTAATGATAAAACAAAGTATAAAACATAGACACTTCAGTACGTCTGAAAACTCCCAAGGCAATTTTGCCTATAAGACAGTAGTAATGCAATAAGGATGGTGTCATATGAATATACAATAATGCATTCAAGTAACAAAGAAATTTCTCAGGTTATGTGAGAAAACTGATAATCTAAATAATTCACTTACAAATGCTGTTCCAAAGATTTGAGGCAAATATTGCCCATCAATAAGAATTTGGATTGGGAATTAGCTTTATTAAAGGAATTCAGGATCATTCCAAGTTCTACCAGGCAGAACTTATAAAGAAGGGAGGATATTTAAAAGCACTCCAGGTGACAAGAAGCCTTGAAAACAACTTGGTGGAAAACTAAAGTGTCCAGGATATCAGCTTTTCTATAAAATCTGGAGAACAAAATTTTGATACTCTAAACTACTTCGGGAAATTTAGCTTCTGTGAAAACTGTGGACTTGTTCTCATCTTTGGGGCGGAGGGTGGCGGTCACCCTGTACTGCTGCCAAAGGCAGTGATGTGCAGCTTTCTGTCCTATCCTAGCATAGAAATATATGGTTTCACAATTTGATGACCTCATGACATTGATCAAAACAGGAAAGAACAGGATAAATAGGAATTGAGATAGATAAGATTAAAAAAAAAAGCTATGTCCATTTTATACATTTTTTAATTTATTGAGACAGGACAGGGAGTAGAAGGAGGTATAGATGACTTAGGAATATAGTTCTTGATAGTTGCTGAAGTTGGATGTGAGATACAGGGAAGCCCACTAAATTAATCTGTTTATGTTGTAAAGATTTGAAGTGTTCCACATGCAAAGATCTTTTAAAAACCTATCTTGAGATTTCTTTCTAACTTGAACTAATAAATATGGAAAAAGAATTTTATCAATTTTCGTGGTAGCCCATAAGCTATTTGATATTTTTTGTCTTTCTCTACATTCACCTTTTTAAAACTCTGATCTTCCCTTAGAAAGGTTGCTGTAAACATTCATGACTTTCCTGTTTTGATCAAGGACATGAGATCATCAAGGTGTGAGGCCATATAACCCCATGCTTGGACAGGAAGCTGCAGATCACTGCCATGTGGCAGTACAGGGCACTCCTCCCCACAGGGGTGAAAGCAGGTAAAGGCACGATGTGCACACCTGCACCAACCTCATCCTCTCCCTAGAGGGACAATGGTCCTGATTACAGACCCAGCTGTGGCAAGCCAGCCCTCCCTCCTCCTGATTCATCTTGCTAAAATATAGTCAATCTATGACTCCAGGAATAGCTAAAATTCTTTATAGTTAATGATGAATTGGGGGATTAAAAAAACTTTTGAAATGCCAAAATAGTACTGAAACAAATAAAAGTCAGTGCTAGGTTTTTGAGATCCTTTTTTAGATGTCTACAATCTTCAAAATTCAAAAGATACATGATTTTACACAAGAAACTGTATATCTTACAGCTTGGTAATCATTCAACTTAATTGATGTGCTTTTTAAATTATTCAAAGTGTGAGTAGTTTTGAGGGAGCTGGGGAAATTCTTGTAGTTGGAGGAAGAATGTCTTCTGAAACATCCTGGAAGAATAGATGAAAGCTCTTACCTCCTTAAATATGATCAACTGATGGTGATGAAATTTTACGGGGACAACACCTGACAAGAGAAAGCATGCATTGTACAAAAAGGAAGAATGATCTTAAATATATAAAAAATTAAAAATAAAAAAAATACGATCAATTGAATTTGGAAAATATTAGCGCTTAATGATTCGACTCTGTCCTCCAATCCATTTACCTGCCCTAATTCACCAATTCATTAAGTTCCTAATTTCTGTAAAAACTAAGTAACAGTGCTCGCTTCAGCAGCTTATATACCAAAATTGGAACGACAGTGGGAAGATTAGCACGGTCCCTGCGCAAGGATGACACACAAATTTGTGAAGTGTTCCATATTTTTACATCATGATAAAGTGGACAATTCAGCAAGATGATATAACCCTCATCAACATATACTCCCCAAATGAAGGAGCACCAAAATACATAAGACAATAATTATCAGCTCTGAAAACAGACATTAGAGAAAATACATATAGAGTAGGAGACTTCAACACTCCACTCTCACCAATGTACAGATCAACGAGATAAAAAATAAACAAGGATACTAAAGCTCTAAATAAGGACCTAGATCACATGGGCTTAACAGATATCTATAGGACACTACACCCCCAAAAATATGAATACATCTTTTTCTCAAGTGCACATGGATCATACTCCAGGATTGTTCAGATATTAGGTCAAAAAACAAACCCCAACAAATACACTAAGATCAAAATCATACCTACTATCATCTCCAATCATAAAGCCATCAAATTAGAAATAAAACATGAAAAGAAAAAAAGGAACCCTCTCACTTCATGAAGATTGAAACCCACACTGCTGGAAGACCACTGGACTAATGAGGAGTTCAATGAAGAAATTAAAAAATACCTAGAAATGAATGACAAAGAAGACACAACTTTCCAGAATGTTTGGGACACAGCAAAAGCAGAAATAAGAGGGAAATATATAGCAATACATGCTCACATCAAGAAACAAGAAACAACTCAAAGAAATAACCTTATCTCCCATCTCAAAGAACTAGAAAATGAACAACAAAAAAACCCAAAAGCCAGTATAAGAAAGGAAATCATAAAAACCAAAGCAGAAATAAGTGAAATGGAAATTAAAAAAAAAAATCCAGAAGATCAACAAAACCAAAAGCTGGTTCTTTGAAAAAATAAACAAAATAGACAAACCTCTTGCCAGGCTTACAAAGAAATGATGGGAGAAAACACAAATAAATAGGATCATAAATGAAAGAGGAGAACTTACAAGAGACACAGCAGAAATCAGAAGAATAATCAGAAATTATTATGAACAGCTATATGGAAACAAGTTCAACAACTTAGAGAAAATGGATAAATTGCTGGAACTATACATCACCCAAAACTATATAAAGAAGATATAGGACACCTAAACAGGTTAATCACAAGCAGCGAAATTGAAACAGTAATCAAAACCCTCCACAAAAACAAAAGCCCAGGACCAGATTGTTTCATAAACGAATTTTACCAAACATTTAAAAACAAACTAGTCCCTATCGTACACAAACTCTTTCAAAATAATTGAGAAGGAATACTACCAAACACATTCTATGAAGCCAATATTACACTAATACCAAAACCAAACAAAGACAACACATAAAAAGAAAACTAAAGATCAATCTCTCTAATGAACACTGATGCAAAAATATTCAAAAAAATATTAGCCAACAGGATCCAACAATGCATCCAAAAGACAATACACCATGACCAAGTGGGATTTATTTTAGGGACACAAGGATGGTTCAATGTCCAAAAATCAATTAATGTAATCCAACACATCAACAAAAAGACAAATAAAAACCATATGATCATATCAATAGATGCTGAGAAAGCATTCGACAAAGTGCAACATCCACTTATGATAAAGGCCCTTGAAATCCTTGCAATATAAGGAACATACCTTAACATTGTAAAACCATGTATGACAAACCTACAGCCAATATTATCCTCAATGGTGAGAAGCTGAAAGCCTTTCCCCTAAGATCAGGAACAAGGCAAGGATGTCTACTCTGACCATTGCTTTTCAATATAATACTGGAAATCCTTGCCAGAGCAATAAGACAAAAGAAAGACATACAAGGAATCCAAATAGGGAAAGAAGAAATTAAACTGTCACTATTTGCAGACGATATGATAATATACATAGAGAATACTAAAAACTCCATAGAAAACTACTCAAAATTATAGACCAGTTCAGTAAAGTAGCAGGATACAAAATCAAAGCAAAAAAATCAGTAGTCTTCCTGTATACAAACACTCAGTCTGAAGAAGAAATTAAGAGAACCACCCCCTTCAAAATTGAAACCAAAAAAAATCAAGCACTTGGGAATAAACCTAACAAAAGAGGTAAAGGACTTATACAAAGAAAACTATAAGACATTATTAAGAGAAATAGAGGAGTACACAAAAAAATGGAAAGACATCCCCTGCTCATGGATTGGAAGAATTAACATCATCAAAATGGCCATCCTACTAAAAGCCATTTACAAATTCAATGCTAGTCTGATAAAAATCTCAATGACATTCTTCAAAGAAATAGAACAAATATTGATGAAATTCATATGGAACCACAATAAAACCTTGAATAGCCAAAGCTCTCCTGACTAAAAAGAAAGAAAATGGAGGTATTACATGCTCAGATTTCAAACTCTACTACAAAGCCATAATAATTAAAACAGCATGGTACCAGAACAAAAACAGATGCACAGACCAGTGGAATTGAATAGAAAACCCAGAAATAAATCCACATATCTATAGGCAACTAATCTTTGACAAAGGACAAGGAATATGCACTAGAACAAGGTTAACTTGTTCAATAAATGGTGCTGGAAAAACCGCACTGCTACATGCAAAAAAATGAAGCTAGACTACTGTCTCACACCATGCACAAACACCAACTCAAAATGGATAAAAGATCTAGATGTAAGAGCTGAAACCCTAAAAGTTATAGAAGAAAATATAGGGGAAACGCTACACGACATACATCTCAGCAAAATCTTTAAAGACACATCCTAAAAAGCAAAGAAAATCAAGGAAAAACAGCTGGGACTACATCAAAATAAAAAGCTTCTGTACAGCAAGAGAGACATTAATCAAAACAGACACCCTACTAATTGGGAGAAAATCTTTGCACACAATACAACCAATAAAGGACTGATAACAAAAATCTACAAGGAGCTCACACAACTCAACAAAGTCAACAATCCAGTCAAAAAATAGGCAGAAGAGCTAAAAAAGACACTGCTCCAAAGAAGAAAAGCAAATGGTCAACAAGTATATGAAAAAATGCTCAACATCACTTATAAACAGGGAAATGCAAATCAAAAACCACAATGAGATACCACCTTACACCAGCAAGAATGGCACACATTAAAAAAACAGGCAACAACAAATGGTGGCTAGGATGTGGAGAAAAAGGAACTCTCCTACACTCCTGGTGGGAATGCAAACTTGTTCAACCACTATGGAAAGCCATATGGCATTTCCTCAAACTGCTAAAAATGGAGCTTCCATACAACCCAGCAATACCACTTTTGGGAATCTACCCAAAGGACACAAAAACATTAATCCAAAAGGATACATGCACCCCCATGTTCATAGCAGCACTGTTCACAATAGCAAAGGTATGGAAGCAACCCAGATGTCCAAAAATAGATGATTGGATCAAGAAGATGTGGTACATACACACAATGGAATACTACTCAGCATTCAAAAACGATAAACACATGCAATTTGCAACAACATGAATGGAGCTAGAAGGGATCATGCTCAGCGAAATAAGCCAAAAGGAAAAGGAAAAAATATTGGATGGTTTCACTTATAACAGGAATATAGGGGAACTAAATAATTAGTTTCAGAAATTAGTTCAGCGAGAGAAGGGAGGATAGCGGCTCAGAATGGGGGAGAGGGGAGCACGGAGGACTATGGTGATGGTTCACGGGTGAATTGGTGGTGGGAAACCTATGGGGAATACACAATAATGTAAAAGACATAAATAATAATAATAACAATAAAAAATATATAACCAAAAAAAAAAAACTATCAACTTTATACTCATTCAAGTTCCCAGTTTCTTGGCCAATTACTACATAGCAGATAACTGACTTGAAATTTTCAAAAAGGAACTAGTGAACTATAAGTTTTAAAATCAGGTGACTAGTCACAATGTAATGAGCTTGACTGTGTCTGATATCCAACTTACATATGTGTTATAAACAATTGTAGGAAATAATTTTAGAATGCAAAAAGATACTACTTCAATTAAAAAAAGTGGTGTCTTTGTCACCACTTACCCACTAGGACAGTCACTATCAAACCATCAAATGTTGGAGTCTTTTATCCATTTTGAATTTTGTATATGTATATGAAATTGCCTATTCTCCACTGTTTGACTTAACAACACATAATGAAATTATTTCCATTTTTTATCAGCTAGTGGCCTAAGGAAATTTAAGCCTAAAAACTGAATAACTAGGTCAAATTAACATGACAGAACAAATACAAAACGAATAAAAATAAAGGTCTTTCAGGACACTTGCTCAAGCCTCCTTGCTTTAAAAAAAAAAATCTATAAAATTTGTTTTCCTCTGCTTTTCATTTATTATATCTTCCCAGTAGTAAACACTCTGCATATGTTTGTGAACTAGCCAGTCAGTTTTTGTCTAGCCCATATATGTAGTTAATTTAAGATCAATCCGCCAAGGTACTAAGCTGACAATAACCCCTACTTCTGATGAGCTGTTATCCTGTGAAGTCAATGGCTCAGAATGGAATTTCGCAGTAGGGATTTTCCACATCTATGTTGTAAAAGAAATTATTTATGGTGTAATAGATTTTTTTGCTAGACCAACCAAGTCAGGACTTTGTAGTGTCAATGTTTAATCCCTCCTCCCTCTTAGTTTTTACATTCACTCATGTCCGGAAATCAAGGCAGTTCAGCATGATGTCCTGGAAGTTACTTCAGAACAGAGAGACCAGGAGGGTCTCATGACATTACTCATTCTTTTTAAGTCAAAACTGAAGAATAGCTGTCTTTAGAGAGGTCTTCTCCAGAGACATTAAACTGCTTAGTCAACAAATCTGTGAAGCATGTCATACGTAATATAGCCCGACTGGTATGTATGAATCTAGGAATTTCTCAAAAGCAAAGTGCTAAATTATGGGGAAATGTTATTCTTCTGGGTATTCTTGGCTAGTTCTATTTGCACACCACAAATTGAAGTTTCATTGAAAATAGAACATGGTGTGATAGGAAGTTTATGTAGTAAATAAAATACTTTTATTAATACCTTGCCTTTCATAGTACCTATGATTAAACATGAGCAAAAGAAAAGGTCTATTAAAGACCAGTTCAGTCCAGTAGCAGGATACAAAATCAATGCACAAAAAATCAGTAGCCTTCCTATATGCAAACACCCAATCTGAAGAAGAAGAAATTAAGAAATCCATCCCCTTCAAAATCGAAATCAAACGATTCAAACATCAGGGAATAAATCTAACAAAAGACATAAAGTACTCATACAAAGAAAACTACAAAACTCTGTTGAAAGAAATAGAAGAAGACACAAGAAGATGGAAAGGCATCCACTGCTCATGGATTGGAAGGATAAACATTATCAAAATGGCAATCCTACCAAAAGCAATTTACAGATTCAATGCTATTCCAATAAAAATCTCAATGACATTCTTCAAAGAAGTAGATCGACTACTGATGAAATTCATATGAAACCACAAAGAACCTCGCATAGCTAAAGCCCTACTAACTAAAAAGAAAGAAAATGGAGGAATTTCACTCCCTGATTTCAAACTATATTACAAAGCCTAATAATTAAAACAGCATGGTACTGGAACAAAAACAGACAGAAAGACCAATGGAACTGAATAGAAT